>JNBS01001008.1:0-12366 GCA_002081575.1 Thraustotheca clavata | reverse complement strand
ATGAACAATGCGAAAACCCTTGCTATTGCACTTGGCACATCTACAAAACTTGAGATTGTTTGGCGTGTAAAGAATTTTACCTGGACATGAACGTCTCCTCTTTAAATTCAATCTTGAAATGCTTTTTGATCTACTTTTTACTGTCAACAAATTGTACAAGTAAGTGCCACCTCTTGGAACTGAGCTTCGACATTATCACTCAAGACAACGTAGCATGCCAGAGCTTGACGTTGTTTGGCAAGTTTTCGATCTCGAGTCAACACAATACGATGCTCAATGGTTGCTTGTACAAGCATCTTGGACTTGTCATCACATTTTTCCCAATGCAAAATATCAACCCCGGTCATTCGTAGCCATTTTGCAACTCGACCAAGCATCGTATCGGCAAGGAATTTAAGTTCTTGTGGCTCTTTGATGTTGTCATGTTGTGCAGAAAGTGGAAGAATTTGTGATTTGTAGCTCAAAGCTACGATAGCGTCAAAAGAGGCAAGTAAAAGTGCATCTGGAGCACCACCACCAAGAGCAATTTTAGCTGAACTTTGAAGAGCACTGTAAAAAGTTAAAATATGCTTGATAATTAGACTTACGAATCAATTAGAACAGGTGCTTGTACACGATGTGGAAATGGAGGTACTGTGCCTGGTGCATAACCAAAGACGCTGATACATTCCGTAGGTCGAGCAAAGCGAACCTTTTTTCTTGGTGTACCAAGCACCATGCTTAAGAGACTTAAATCCACTTTATTATGTTCAGCAATCACAACAACGAAAGGTAAGCCTACAAATATTAGGAAACAAGTTTAAAGCTTTCTTTAGCACCATTTGCAAGAATGCATAGACTATTTGCAATCTGCACAGAAGATTCATTCATATGATATTCAAGATCTATACGAGAGACCAACTCAACATCCACTTCAGAATGAAAGGCAATAAAGTCTGCCACTTGATTTTTGCTTTCCTAATGAAGCATGGTGAATTTATAGCTAACCACTAAATTACCTCAGCAGAGTATTTGACATGAAGCCGTGCTTGGCGAAGTCGAAGAATTGAATCAATTGGCTCATTACTCAATTTACAGGACACGGATTCGACGCAAGGCAAATACAAATCAGGATTAGAGCTACAGATGCGACTGGTAATTGCAATTAATGACCATGCATCTAAAGCAGCATATCTAGGAAATATTAACTGATGACATTGGTACAAAAACTTACTCTATTTGTTTCGATGTTAGGGGACGCTTTTCCCAGTCAGACAATTGTTGGTTCTTGAGTAATCATGAAAACCATGCAAAGTAAATAAACTTACTTTGTTTAATGGTTTGCCCAGAATGAGCGTAGCTGCATCTGTTAAGCTTCGACCAGCATACGAAGGCTGCCAGTGATGTAAAAGTGTATCAATCTACTAGACACTTTGTAATCTTGTAATTTGAAAGTATTTTACCTCTACGAGCCCGTGAACAGTGTCAAAGGTTGATTTTTCGGGAAAAGTATGCTTCAGAACTAGAAAAGAGGTTTAAATTGATCGATGCAATCCACCTGAACCTTGTAAATCATGGCTAAAGCCAAAGCCTACTTTAATTATGGATGGAGAAAGTAAGATTCGCTTAAGTATATCAAAGCCACTTGAAAATTTCTAAGTAAATATGAATAGACGCCAAAACAAATTGTACCTCTAATGCTATCAAGTCGACAAGAAAGGCTTGAGACCCACAAGCAATTTGAAGAAGACTTGCTAAGCAAATTTCATCTTTTGATGCAATAGGTCTCCATTCAACGTCCAAGCCAATCCATAAAGGAGTATGCAAATCCTGATTTAATAGCGCTAAAATCTCATCAGTGGTGTCAATAAAAATATTTACCCACCAAATACATAGGATTCAAGAGAGTCCATGGATTCTTTAGTATCACACAATACAATTTGATCTAATGGTAGTTCCCAACTCAAAAATTCGCCATCACACTATACTTGTGTAAGCTAAACAACAAAAGGAATAATCTTACGCTGTCTTCTGTAGCTTCAATTCGAAGAACATCAAGTTGAAATCTTGTGTAGAGTTCATCTGCCAATTGTGAATTGCCAGACATTGCTACATATTGATAAAGAGTTGCCTAAAGTTCACTATTTATTATTATGAATAGACTCATGTTACCTGAAGCCCAACATCCGTTCCAACAAACGTAGATGCTATTGACCATTTCTTTTGTATACAGAGTTTTTCAAGTGCTTCTCGTCGAAACCATCCCTCTGCTATATCTTTAGTAATTATGAAAAGTTTATACACTCAACCAACATCAGGAAAGATTTCTTGCAAATTGTACAACAAGACAAACTTATGTGCCTAAAGAAATTCATCAGGTATTGCATTCATCATGTAAATTTAACCTTTTTTAAGTCATGTTTCTTTAGTGTCATTTCAACCAATTTTTTAGTATATGCTACAATTCCTTATACATCATATTATTGCTCATACATACCACAATACTCTTTTTCATGGCAATTTTCTATTATAATCTTGATCAATTGTTCAGCCATTGACCAACTATTGCTTGCAACCAAAGTTTCCAAGAATTGTTCATACTTCCATGCAAATAATGGAAATTCTTGAATCAATTTCAACAAGCTCGTATATTCATGTTTTTCCACAAGATACAAAGCATATTTCTTGACGATTTCTTCCGAAACTTGATGCATTTTAAACAATTGAATGCATTTCGTCACAACTTTAGCATCCTACCATGAATAATCAAATATCATCATATTTAATCTCGTACCACAACAAGCTCAAGGTTTAAAGCTTGTAAAAGAACTTGATCAAGTTGCAATTGTACAGACATTTCCAGCATTTCATACAAACGATCTAATGGTAAACAACTCTCTTCTAATACCATAAGCAAGAGATATGCCAATGGTACTGAGGTATTGGACCAGAATTCAAGCAACAACTCGACAATAAGTAGAGCACAAGTAATGCCATTGCTTTTTAACATTTCTACAAGAGCTGCTTTACATACTCCAAAGCCATGACTTGGTAAAGCTTGAAATATCTCAAGTAATAATGCAGAAGATGCCTTTCCAGCAATCAGTTCTGTAGAAAACCGAGTCCATTGTTCATTGCAAATCATTATTTATCTTCATATGTTTCAATAATGCTCCATACAAATCATATGTTTCAATATTGGAAGCTTTGATGCTAATCAAATAGTTTCGATATCTTTTTTTCATTTTTCAATTGTATGCGCAATAAACAAAGCAAAAAAGCGTATTCAACGATGTTTGCAATGAGCATTTTGTTTCCAATTCTATTCATTATTCTTGTTGTATTGGGACTCGATGATCAACCGATGGCAATTAAAAATCAAGTGCAAGAAAATGTACCTCGACCTGAAGTTGTTCATACTGAAAAAATTAATGATAAACCAAAATTTAATGCTAAACAAAGACGTGCTGTGGGCTTTTTACAATCAGCTTTAAACCATTTTGAAAATCAAAAATGGCCTTTAGTTGTCGAAGAATGTGAAAAAGCTATTGCTGCTGACCCAGAAATGGTATTTGGACATGCTTTGATGGGAAATGCATTGAATGTTATGATGCAATGGGAACAAGCTGCAGATAGTTGGAGAAAAGCTACAGAATTAGATCCAACATCGTTTGAATTTTATTATCATTTGGGATTTGCATTATCTCAAATGGCACAAGATCAAGTGAATAATCAAAAGAAACATGCTATTGGAAAAGAAGCAATTGAAAGCTTTGAAACTTATCTTAAACTTGTTGATAATGAACCTGAAGCTACACAAGAACAAATGTCTTTGGCACATGCTAGTTTGGCTGCCATGTACAAACTTAATAAAATGGCGGAAAAACAAGAACTTGCATTGAGCCATTTTGAAGCTGCAGCAGCACTTGATTCAAACAATGAACTTGCTTTCTTTAATCTTGGACTGATGTACGCTGAAAAGTATGAAAAAAGGGGAATTGATTCGGATTTGGAATTGGCTATCCACAGTCTTGAAAAAGCTGTGCAACTCAACCCAACAAATACAAAGTACAAGGCAGTACTCGATGCACTTGTTGGACATTCAAGCCCTGCAGAACTCATGGCTGCTATGCAACAATTGTAACTCAGGTTTCCAAGCTCAGTTAATTTCTTTTTTCATTCAAGCTAATACGTAAGATTACACTTTGTATTCCCCTTCTTTCCAAGCGATTTATGGTACAAACACTTGTTGGTTAGTACTTGTGCAATTTTAGCTTCAAATTTCTACAATGTCTTCATTATGATTTCTATTATATCTTTGCTATCTTTTACGAGCACCAATTTCATCCTTATCGAGAGTAGCATTGTAAAAGTATTCTCGGTTTGATTGCATTTGATCAAGAATAGGTTTGGAGTGTGGTAATAATTGACTTGTAAGTGTCCACAATGGAAGCACTACAAAATCCAGAAAATTTACTTGTAAAATATTTCGCACTTGCTAAAAAGTACTATTAAGCTCTTCATATATAGTAGCATATTACTTCATTTTCCAAATGCATGTGATGTGGTGCCACATTTAAATTGAGGTCTCGCATTCTTCGAGCTTGATCTCGAAATTCTTGGTATACTCTTTCAACCCTAAACTAAATATTAAAAATTATGCTTTGATTATTGCTTACCAAAGTTGATTTCTTGGAGGTGACAGTCCACTAACTCCAAGATCACTTGAGTGAAGAATCCAATTCAAATATAGTTGTTTTCCATCAGTATATGCTTCTAAAGCCTTTACATCAGTTCGTTCTGTCCCCAGTGCAATAAGATCAGCATGATATTTCATATCTATCACAATTGTTACTACAAAATATTCACTAATACTACCTGTGTGGAGTATGCACTGAATAACAATAGTGCGAATAGCTCTATATTTTGAAGATTCGAATCCATCTAATAAACCACCGACACCATCTAGAATTCATATTAAAAAGGTAAATTAATTTGATTGTAACCTCGTAAAATACGAAATAACATTGCAGTCGCATGTGATTCTAATACCTAACAAATTACTAGTTTACTACTTCTTTTACTTAAAGCTCAAACCGAGGTATCGTTGTATCGTATAGCTAATTCAGATGAAGTAGCAACCTCAAATGAATTATCATTGCCTGGATGATCTAAATCATGACCAAGTGCAGCAATAAGCACACCAAATGCATCAAGTTCTGTAATACTTTGCATTTTATCACCTGAAAGTAGAAAATATACAAACTGAGTCACAGTGAAAGCATGATAAAAATTGTGGTATGGTAGATCACGATATCTACAAATTCTCTAAGCAATAAATTCAAATAGGAAATCAAACCCTTTCACTACTTCATCAAGGAAAACAGTAAACTTGATCGTATCAATAGAAAATGCAATGAGAAGATGATAGCTCTGAAACATTTGAACCAAAAGTACTTTGAGCTGATTGTAAGTCATTTCAAATACGTTGATGTCGACGTTAATAAGATCAGGCAATGGAGTTAAAAATCGCTGTGGTTCAGGTGCCAAACTAGCAACTAGTTTTGGCTTTAAACGCTCAACTCGAAGTCGGGCAAATTTTCCTGCAGCTTTAGCTACAAGATTGAATGTAGCGATTTCAGTTGATGTTATACTCGTTCCTTGTAGCCCACTTGATGCTAGTAGAGAATATATTCGTTGGTGTTGCTTAATTGCTTCTGCCTATAAGAAATAACATTTGACTGTAAATAATGAATTTACTTGTTGGTGAAGATGAGCTACACGTTCACGATCAGCATGAACTTTTGCATACATCATAAGAGTAGGATTTTTGACAAGAATACGTGAAAATGCTGAAGTAAATATTTCTAGAAATACTTGATCGTAGTTTTGCACATGGCTGAGCTCAATTTTTAAATGTGTCTTAAAAGTTTTGTAAAGTACTTGGCTCACCTAATTCGAGTTAACTTTATGATATGATTCAATAAATACAGCAATAACATCGCCTTTTAAGTTGCATATTGGCAATACTAAACAAGCATGGGTGCCATACCCTATTGCGTACTCGGTCACAACTCCAACACCATCAACTTGTACATCATGCAACCACATCGATTTTTTTGTCTACACATTAAAAGATAACCATTATTGTAAAGTTAACATTACATGAACTAAAGCACCAACAATTCCTTCGCCAAATTGAATATGCTTTCCACTGGATATCCCAAAACTATTAAAACTCCATAGCTCTTCGTGAACTCGATCACAAACATACAAACGAAATTCTTTGGTTGCAAAAAACTCGGACCCAGCTAGACACAGTAATTGCATTTTTCGTCCACCATCACCATTCATCCAAACTTCATTAGTCAATGACAAAAAACTTCGCAAAGTTTGCTTTTGGTGTTTGAGAAGGTCAACACTGTGGCTCAATCGATCAATTTCACATCCACTTGTCATAATAGCACGTACAAGTTTGTACACGTTAGATTCACATGTTAATGATGCCAGAGTGGTTGATATGCATACAACAGTATAAAACTCCAAATCATTGAGTGGATTATGAATCACCACTACTGCAGCCGACAAAATTTGAGAATTGCTAAATAGATTTTGAATGATATCAAGTTGTTGTCGAGTCTCCACAGGTCCATAAAGAGCTAACACTTGACTAATTTCTTTAAAAGTTGGTCCTTTCTTATCAACAGATCCAGTGAAAATAATATAATCACTACCATCAGTATTGTTTTCTTGATCATTTGATGTCGCAGTCTCCATGGCAATTTGTGTTGTGTGAGATACATGAAAAATAGTTGCAACATCAGCTCCAGTGAGCTGAACAACACCCTTTAAAGCTTGAGATAATGCTGTATTAGCTACGAAATGTGATGGTTTATGTGGTGATTGTGGTTTAGGAATAACATCAGCATCAAGCAGCTTTGTGATATGAGCCAAGTTGGAGCGAAGTGGTTGCTTCTTGTGAGCTGTCGAGTCAAAGCGTGGATGCAATAAATTGCAAATTGCTGTGATAAATGGACCGAGTAAAACAGGGCAATAATATTGCTCTTTATATGAACGCAGCTCAATGACAGCTTCGACTGAACCATTGAAGACAATTGGGTATGCAACATAACTATGGGTTTGTGTACCAAGCCGACCATCAACATCCGACTGCCGATGGTATTTTGAATGGTGTTGTAAATTTAAAACAAAAACAGGAAGAGGGTCTTCAGGCACACTTCGCTGAAGTATGAGAGTTCCAGGAATGCTTTGAACAAGACTGTGATTTGTATCAATCAAATCTTTTGCTGTAGATGCTCGTACATTCAAATAAATGTCTTGAACGGTATACAAAACAATGCAATCTATCAAAAAAAGTCTCATTTCCGCGTAAGAGTTCTAAATCAAACCTGCCCCAAGTACATTGTGTGCATTTTGAATAGTTTCCTGCAGCATTATCGTGACACGTACAGTGTCCTGTAGTGATATATCATCAAGTCTCAATGAAGCAAGTTGTCTAGAGTAATTGTTTTAAAAAACCATTTACTTATTCATATACCGATAAAAGTGCAATCTTCGAAAAGTCTCATCAATTGTAGCACTTGCATATTCAGGAGTACATGAAAGCAATGTTTTTTCTAAAGTATGTTCTGCATTCAAACTATTTCAACTTGAATATTGTCATGTGTTATCGTAAAAACTCACCTGGAACAACGTTTGGGTGATGGCACTTTTGGTGGATTCTACACAAAAGTTCACATAACGAAAACATAGAATCTCACTTGATCGATGGAAATTTGAATTTTCTTGCGTGGTGGTGATGGTTTTGAACCATTTGCTGATGTGACTGCAATACTCTTAAAGCCAAGCTCTTTCTTGGGACGCATTAACAACGTGTGACGAGGCTATAGCAGTTACTTGTTAGCCTCGTACCAGTTACACGCAGTACGACTTTCTACATATGAAAACTCATATGTTGATGCAAATCAAATCCAGAAAACACGATCTTGAGCATGAATAGCATTATCATGGAATGTAAGATATCGAAACCTTGTTGATATTTATCAATATGCCTGGTGCAAGGAACGTTCGACGGCGACTGTGTCCAAATTCGAGTTATTTGCAAGTCTTGTGTAGTTCGGATTTAATGGCAATGATATCACAGTATCAAGTGGGATTACCACATTGTTTGATTCCGATTATCAACGCGCTCAAAAATGAAAGAAATAAAGATGCTAAATTGTGTATTACTCAATGGATAGGAGAATATGGAGTTCATGGTATTGACCGTTTATTACCTCATTTGACAGCTTCGATGGGAAATGTCTTGGGAAAATATTTAATCAAACTTGGTTTTGATGAATATGTCGAATATATGTATCAAAATTGTGTATTTGAACCAACAGCAGATGTAGTATGTGAGGCAGCACGAATGGGTAATTTACATATTGTTTCATATCTGCATTTATTGCAGTCTGTTGTTATGAACTATGGTCTTATGGAAGCTGCTGCGTGCAGTGGAAATCTTAATCTCATACGATATTTATTGCTTCAATTTCCGAAAAAAGCTTTCAGCACATCAACTTTGGTTCTTGCTGTTCGTCATGGCCATTTGCATGTTGTACGATTTCTTACATACTACAAAGAAGAAATAGAAATTACTGATGATGTTTTGGATGCTGCTGCAAGTATTGGACGCATTGATATTGTGAGATATATCGCTGAAAGACTCGATGGATTTTGTTCAGAAGATGGATTTAATCAAGCAGTCTCGAAAGGCTTTACGAAAATAGTAAAATATCTATTTCGACGTCAACCTCTACTTGCAAGTAAAACTTCCTTACAACTTGCAGCATCAAATGGCCGTCTCAACATTGTTCAATTTTTACTATCAAAGAAAATTGTACGAGTTTGTTCCAGCAGTGTTATGGCTGCTGCAGCTTTTGGTGGACATTTGTCTACTCTTCGTCATCTTCACGATAATGTTCGTGAAGCATGGAGCTCTATAGTTGTGGATTCAGCCGCTGAAGGTGGCAATGTTGAAATTGTGTCATTTCTATTAAATAATTCTCGGCGTTGCACATCTCGAGCTGTGGATAATGCTGCGTGCAATGGTCATCTTGAAATTGTTGAAATGCTTTTAAACCTATGCAAACCTTTTACAGAAAATGCTATAGTGGATGCAGCTCGAAATGGTCATTTAGATATTGTAAAATTATTGATCAAACATCAAAGCCCAGTCACACACAAAGCAATGATTGCAGCTGCTCAGTCTGGTTCTATAGAGCTAGCAAAACTTTTATTTTCCAATTATCAAAGACAAAATGAAGAAACTAATTCAAATGCTTTACTTTATCAAATGGTCGAAGATGCTACTGTTTTTGGTCATTACTCTTTAGTACTTTATTTCTCTCAGCTTTGTACCCCTGACTGGAAAAATCTCTTCTTTATTGCAATACAACATGGTCATGAAGATATTACAAGATATATTCATCACAATTTCAAGATCCCGATACTTCGTGAACATTTTGACACGGTTGTTGTTCAAAAGCACAAAGGAATTTTGTCATATTTACTACCATTTGTTCCTGAAGATTGGATTGTTAGTTCGATTATATCATGTTCATTACGTCGAGATCGCGATATGATGCAAGTACTTACAACAAATCAACCATTTCTTCATCGAGCAATATGTCGAAATTACTTGGGGTACATGAGATGCTATACTATTGAGCATTTACGATTTCAACATATATTTCTAACTGCACCTATGCCTCCAATTGTTCTTACTAAATCATGGTTTCTTCTGCCATAGTATTATTATCCTTTAAAATATTGTTGAGTTGCATGAATTCTTTTTTCATTTCTGTCTTTAAGTAATTAAGATTTTCATCATGTTATGCATAGCTATATCCAAAGTAGTTCAACCAGCTTATTTTATCTCTTAATTGAATCAAATAAAAAGTATTTACTGCATTTTTAGACTTCATACTTGTTCCTATGCTTTTCGAGGTATGAATACATACAAACAAAGTACCTAATGAATTAAGTAAAGAAACAATCTCGGTTCGTCCCCAAAATGAATCTAAATGTAGCAAAGTTTGCCCTGGATACAAAGAATATTAAATATAGTAAATCAAGTAGATACCGCATGAAGGGCATCATGGTAATCAGACATCAATGTTGTATATAGAAGTTAAATACATTACAATGCCAAAATTGATATTGACTTAGCACAAAGTAAAAAAGAACCTTCAAAGGAAGCACCTGGTACCAACGATGAGTCAATTACTATTTACTGCTGTGTGAATGAATAGACAGTTTATCTTGCATAATGAAACTCAGTTAAAGAACCAAAAGCAATTGAATATCCGAATTCTATACGACCTATTGTCCATTTTATCTGTGATACGATGATCCCATATATTGTGACCTAACTGAATAATCCATGATACGATATCGCATTGATATATGTTGACCAACGCACTAAACTATTTTATTTTTCAATTGACGATCTTGGTGTTAACGATGAATTTCCTCCCATTTTTTCAAGACATGTTTGTATCTGCCGATGCTGCTGCAATTCTTCGTAATGAAATTGTTTCATTACGAGAACAGCTAAACAAAAAGACCACCGAGTGCACAAAACTATATCGTAAAGTTAACGCACTCGAACAAAAGACATTGGAACAATCTGTGGAAATTAGAAATCTCAAATTCAATGTCTCGAGTCTCGATATCACACACAATCATACTTTACAATTGCTACAAGATCAACTCTGCACATTACGAACTGAAAAGATAAATCAAGCTGTGGCATGTTTTGATCTAAAGTTAAAATTGCTTGGTGATCGCAAAAAGTTTGAACAAGCCAAGAATCGATTTGCCCAAGAAATCAATACCATGCAGCAACAATTGGCAAGCCTTTCCGAAAATTACACTCAACACCTCGAGACCTGTGGTTTAAATCAATTGCTTGAAACAATAGAAGAAAATATTGATCCAGAGCCCGTGGTGTGTACAGTCGATGTAGATCAAGTCGTCAATTATCATCGTTTGGTCAATGATTTGGTCTCCAAATTCGAATTGATACGATGCAATGGTATTGTACAAGCTCGAGATTTGCTCACTCGCAAAGTGTATTGCGTCCAAAAGGTCCAAAGTCCCATTGCTTTTAATTCTAAAAATTAATATTTGAATACATTTTACATTTTGTTAACAAAGATTATTGTGAATAGGTATCTATCAATATTTTAGTTAACAGAGTACTAGTAGAGGAAATAGTTAATGTGACAAAATATATCACTTTAGTGTGTTGCTATCAGTGTCATAAATTTATATGATATTAAAATTTAGTGACCAATTAGAAAATGATTCGGTCAAACAGGTTTGCTATACCCATTTGGATGTACATAACTTTACATGGTTTGAATGTTAACATTTAATAGGCTACAAGCTAAGTCAAGATTGGTTTGTTAATGATTTGCCACAAAAAATTAACGATCATGGTAACCAAACACAAGAATGCGTGAAAGCTGAATGTTCTGTTGCTCGTGAATTAAGTACAATCACAGAAACGCTAGTGGTAAGGAAATCAAAGAACTCTTATTTGATTAATATGATATAGGTTGAAGAAGCTGCTTCAAACTCAATATTTGGATTTTTTGCACCTACAATTAGCCGAAAGTGGTGTTTGATCGTAGATAAAAAAGATTTCTAATGCATTATTGCCATTCACAGTTGGCTACATTCCTTAAAGCCCAGTGGGACCAAGGTTACTTTATTACATTTCTTCATATTTAATGCTCTGTAAAAGTAGAAAGCATCAAGACTGACTTAAATGGTCCCATTACCCCGACGTCTAGGGATGTGTAGTTTAGAGGTGCAATTGGAGGGCAAAGCATATAGCGAAAAATCCATAGACTTGATTTTGGTTTCACTTATTTCTGATACATGACTGCGAAAATTATCCAGCATCAAAGAAGAATATTTTTTCTATTCATAGATATTAATACGTAACGAAGTTCATATCATACCTGAACACTTGTTCTAGATAGATGCCCCAACCATAACAATCCACCCATGCATTTGATTGCACAATGTATACATGTGGAGAAGGGTAACGTTTAGTTTCATTACAATCTATTGTTACACCGACCGTTCCTTTGAGTATAAACATCATTGGCAACTTGTAGCCTAAACACGTTAGATATTGTTTAGATTGTAGACTCGTACCTACGCTTCTTATTCCCAGGCAATCGTTAGACAACCACAACTCTTGTCAGACGTTCGAATTGCAGATGATACACCAACTTTTGCCAATGTATATCTAGTAAAAATAAGTTAAATATAGATCAAGCATTTACTTTGGAGGCATGTTGTATGGAA
>JNBS01001007.1:0-12962 GCA_002081575.1 Thraustotheca clavata | reverse complement strand
CTGCTTTAAGAGCTCGTTCAAAAGTAAATCGGATTTCACCATTCATTGATGATGCTGAATGGACTTTGATAGATGATTGATCTTTTAAGAAAAGAATATACTCTGGATCAAAACCAGTCAATTGATAAAGTGCTGGTGGTACTTGTCTCTTTGCATCATAAACTACTGCATTATTGAATGGGCTATTGACCATTTCTGTTGTATTAGAAAAAGAAATACCAAGCCAAGTTGCTTTTGTATCATTTAATAGAACCACTTCAAAACAAATTCGTTCTTGTACAACAAGACTTTTGTACTTCAGTGGACTTTCACCCAAAGGAGCCAAAGGAAGATTTTTAAATGCATTTGAAGCACAAATTGATGGTGTACCAAGGTTAACAGACACAGAACCACGGTCATGATGATAGGACGGCCATGCATTATATCCATAAGCCCAATTGATATTTGTCGACTTCGTAAGATCAATTGATGCATCTAAAGGCGTAGCAGCCAAGAGAGGACGTTCAAAAATAATTCTAAAAGTTCCATTGACATGAGAAGCTTGATAAACTTGTAATGATTGAGATGAATTTTGAATTAGTTTAATAAACTCTGGTTCATATCCACCAAGTTCATAAAGTGCTGGTGAAGCTGTTTTGGTATCAAAGACAACTGCAGTGTTGCGTGGGGTATTGACCATTTTGTTAGTTGGCGAAATAGCAATACCAAACCATGTAGCTTTTGGATCAGTAAACTCAAAAGCAAAACATATACGATTATTATCTGCAATACTCTTGAATTTAATCAATGGTGTAAGTTTTTTCCAAGACACACCATTCAAAGTTTCAGAGCTACAAAGGCTCGCCACCTCCACAATTAAACAAAGCAAAATCCACTGTAGCACGGCCATGGAAATTGAACAATGCTTTTGATAATTGTAGACATTATCTTGTGACCTGGCAAAAATTCAAGATCTCGTTGGACAATTATGATGTATGTGACATCCCAATTTGACAAGCAAATTGAAGTCTATGGAGGACCAACATCACTCAAAATCAAACTTTGACCAAATATTACAACAGTATCCAACAAAGTGAAATTGGATAGATCCATCACGTATTCCAGTCTAGAAAGATGCATTTGTCAAATTCTCTATCAGCATAAATGCTTGGATTAAAAATTATGATTTTACACATTAGTATGTATTTCTGCTATCAATTTTTGATTTCAAGAATATTGCAAGACACAAAAAGTAGTCATTATTTTATTTCCGATTTGATATTTCCCTTCGTAGTAAAAACACATTTATAAATTATCAATCAGTAGTACTATAAGTATAAGTTAACGAGTTTATACATTGTAGACTGTATGTGTTGATTGGGCTAAGATTTTGACTTGATAATGATTAGCATATGGAGATTAACATAACAATTCATTTCTACTTTTTTGTTTGTGTAAAAACTTGGGAAAAGAATTGTTTGATTGCTAAAATTTCATGAAGGCCATGGAAGTTCAATGGGGAGCGGTGAAAAAACAAATGATTAAGTCTTTTGATTTACATTAAATCTGGAAGCTCATGGCGAATCAAACACCATGCTGGATCAGGTAATTGATCAATTAATTCTTGGCATTTTGTTATATCATCCATGTTTTCCAATGTACAACTGAGCTCAACGCTACCTCTTCTGTAGCTTGATGTTGCACATCCATTGATAATAGCTTGAACTCCATCAATACCCAAAGGATTTCCTTCTAAATTGAGCCATGCCATGCGGGAAGTATCTGGCATAACATTTCCCAATGCTATAGCTCCTTCATGAGCTATTCCATTGTAGCTTAAATCGACATCACTCAGTGCTGGTAGAGCTTTACTTAATGCAATAGCTCCTTCATTTTCAATGGCATTATCACCCAAGTCAATTTTTTTTAGACTCTTGCATTGAATAATGCCTTCTGCCAATGCCACAGCACCCACGTCTGTACAATCTTGATTAAACAAATGCAGAATCTGTAATCGTGTACACAGTGGCAATGCACTAGCCAATGCTACAATACCATCATCTCTTAAATTATTGCTTTTGAGGTCCAATTTGACAAGTCGAGGTAGTAGGGATGCCAGACTTTCATAACATGCTGATGTTAATGTGAAATATGGCAATTCTAACCAGCGCAAATGGGATAAAGTTGGTAGGGTTTGTAGGACAAGTTGGTCTGCTTCTTCAGTAGCTCCAGGGTCTTTTGTAAATTCAAGAATTAAGCGTTGAATGCTTGTGTTTTGAATTGTAGTTGCAATATGAGGAAGATCCGTTGATGAGCATGAAGATGCTTTAAATGAAAGCAATTGAGTTGGTAATTGTCGATTTCCACGGAAAAAGGTTTGTACAAATGTACATTTTGTTAAGAAGAGAACTTTTAATGAAGGAGCTTTTGATAATCCTTCTAAAAGTAAACTTTCAGCTTCAGCTTCCAAAGCAAGTCCATGTAATACAATATTGCTAACAGACTGTTGATGAATCCATTTTGTAAATGCTTCGACCATTGATTTCGTCCAAACCACTCCACTTGAAAAGAAACGTAGAACAATTTTTGTTGCTTTTGACGAAGTAATTGCATTGAAAACACGAGGAAAACAATCTTTGACCGATGATCGTCCCCATGAAATAGACAATCTCTCAAGCGATGATAAAGTCGGAATAATCGTACAAAATTGCTCCAATAGCTCTGGTGTCCATAAATGTCCAGAATTATCACCAGGTACTTGAATATGAACACAAGAAATGCGATGACGAGATTTTAACGTAATTGATTCAAGCTGATGTGGTCCAAGGGCACTACTGAGGCGAAGTTTTAGTGACTGGTTTCGAGTGTACCGAGGCAATATATCTGGGTCGTCGATATCGATACTAGGGTACAGTGGCATGCATTTAATGATAATACTCATAAGAGCTTCATCAGCTATGTGTTCTGGCAGCTCGAGTGATGGCCAAAGAGCTATTCGTTGAGGTGGCACAGCTACAATTTGACGAGCTTCGACGGCAGCGAATAAATCCAAGAGGCTGCAGAGGCATTCAGTTAGATAAAGACGAGGAAATGCGGACACAAAGTCTTGAATTTCCAGTGGTGATGCGATAAAGAGGGCGATGCGCTCAATCAGCTCTGGCAACAGCGTCATCGTCCAGTACTTAGAAAGTGCACTAGCGTTAATCCTACACGTTTAATGCGTTTTTCTTGTAACACCACTGATCCTTTTTAGGTTGAATATGACTTTAACGTTGTTTTAAATGTTTAAACGTGTGCACTTTGGGCTTTGGTATGTCGCATGATTATGTCACGAGAATCTGTACTGCACACAGTGACCAGATCAATTGCACTTTTGACTAATTACTGTACTTAAAACATATTTCATTGAGTTTCATTGATGTTATGTTGGTCTTCAATATATTGCAGATGTTGTTGTGTTTGAATTTAATATATGTGGGGATCTTTACTATGAAAAAGTTTGAATAGCAATGAAGATTAAAGATCTTGGGATTTTGATTGCAAAAGATATCTCATTAAATCAATAAGATTTTAGATTTGACAAAGATGTTAGATTGGATAAAGATTCTAGATTTATAACCTTTTTCTATTTGAATGGATTAGTTATATGCTAGAAGCAGAGTTGTTGTATTGGGTTATAATGATTTTGAGACTGATTATGATTTCTTATTGTTGATAGATAGATAGTGTGATAATATTTGTTGGATTTCCTTAGTTGGTGGCTGCATTAGCAATGTTGACGAGATTGAGATAATAAGATTTTGGTTATTGATTATAAAAGATAAATGGTGATGGTTTAGATTTGAACAGAATCATTAATTGACTAGAAGTTTAGTTGTAGATTGGTTTAAAAGTAATCGCCATCGCTGTGAGCAATCATCCATGGGTGTGGTAATTGAGCTACTGCTTGAGTACATTCAATGGACTCGTCAATATCGTCCACAGTTAATGATAAATCGATATATCCAATACGATGTGGTGTTTGAAGTATACCAGCAATAATAGCTAATACACCTTGTTTTCCAAGAAGATTACCACCGAGATTTAAGCATTCCATACGTGTAGTTCGAGGAATAACACGGCTAATGCCAATTGCACCGCTTTCTTGAATATCGTTGTAGCTTAAATCTAACTCGGTGAGTTGATGAATTACTCTTGTTAGTGCAAGGACGCCATTTAAACCAATTTGATTCATTGAAAGATCAAGAGTTTTTAATGATGGACAATGTGGAAGTGCTAGAGCTAAGGCCATAGCCCCTGAATTACTGCAATTTTGACTTCCAAGACGTAGTGACTTTAATTTTTTGCATGCGGGTAATATTCGAGAAATTTCAAGTACTCCACAGCTTTTGAGATTATTTCCGCTCAAATGAAGATCTGTTAGTTGGGGTAAAATTGTCAAAAGGGGTCCATAATGCCACACTGTTGGCATAGCAATTGAGCAAAGCACAAGGGATTTTAAATTTAACAAACTGGCAATGGCACTTGAAATGTGTCTTGATGAATCAATTGCATCATCAAATGATATACGTAGTGCCTCAAGATATGAGCTTCCTATACAATGTCGAATATTTTCAATATCCTCTGACGTGCAATAGACAGCTCCAATAGCTCGAACACTATCAGGAATCTTTTTTCGATGGGAAAAATATTCACTAACTAAATTGGAATCAAACATACCAATGTACTGAAGTGTTGTGGAGCTCCAAATTGCTTTAGCCAAATATTGAACAGTTTGTAAATTTCCAACTGATCCAAAAAATGCAACATCTTTAGTTGATTTCTTGAGCACCCAAGATTTGAATAATTCTAGCAATTCTGTACTCCATTCATCACAGCCTTCTTCGATTTGTAGTACAAAATCAACAATTGTTGACACAGATATAGCTTTAATCATTTGACTAAACCACTTTGGTTTACCAGAACAACCCCATGTAAACTTGAATAAACGAAGTTTGTTCATCGTACCAATTGCTTTACACAATTGATTAACTCCATCATCCGTCCATGCAATATCTTTAGCTTCATTTTCATACAAACTTGCTGAAAAGCGAGAAATATGATGCCAATTTAAACTTGTTAAATGCAATAAATCATCACTGCATTCAATTGTTGGGACTAATTCAATCAAATTTGATGATGGAATAGTACATGGAAAAGGCAAATAATTAACTTGAACTGTTTGATACAAAACTGCAATGGTATTGTAATAATTGTTGATAAATTCTGTCATTAATGGATGATCATGAGCTATAAGTACAGGCCATAGCATATTTTCATCAATTTGGTGTTTATCATGAAAAAATGCAAGTAAACTTTGTAATGGATGTGTTAAACTCTGTAATGGAAAGGCTTTAAGAAATAGCTCCATAATAGCTGCTGTAGGAAGAAAGAGAGCAATACGTTCAAGCAACTCTGGAGGCACAATCATCGTCGATTGTTTCAGCATATCTGCGACCTTTGGATCAAATTCGACTAATTCGCTGCATTTCGATATCATACCTAGTTTCCTCCACTGCAAATTAAACTCTGAATGGTCTTTTAGATATGCTATAGCAAGGAAGTCAATTCTTTCCTTTACTATAGCAAGATAAGAAAAAATAAGTTTGTGATTGCTCTTCAACTTGATGACATGCATTCGTATATAGTGTGAGCTTTTGTACAACGTGCTAATAAATTACTAAGCATTTTGAATTTTGCATTGAGCTTTCGTTTTTGTTAGGTTTTAAAGCCAAATTTAAGTAATTTCACTTGGTGCCATGAATTGAATTGATATATTTTATGAAAATATTGGATAGTGTCAAGGAATAAACTTTTTGTTTATTAAAAATGGTTTTGTATTTGGTGGAAGCAATCATAAATCTCCATTGGATTAATTGTTATCACTGTGTTTATAGTGCAAACTTTAAAATCAAATTGAATATGAGTAAAGGCCAAGTTTGTTGGCTAAAGCTTAAAAATACAGCTTCATTTATATCGTGAGTGTGTTAAGTAATTTGAATTGTTGATATTGAGCTAGCCACTGTAGTGAAAATGATGGAGAATTACTTTAAAGTTGAGAAATCTATGAAAACTGAGAAGAAAAGAAAGAATTTATATCAACTTGACTTCTCCAAGCATTGATAACGAATTTGTCGCGATTCACTTGAAGATTCATTTGCCCATGTATGACAAATTTCGGTCAAGAAAATCATTTTGATTGCGCAGTTAATTGAGAAAAGATGCAATTGTCAAGCAGGCAAGATTGGTTTTCGTACGTTCAATAAATTTGATATAAGATACCTTGCGCCAAACTGCGTTATTGGTGGTGATGCCTCAGGAACAATTCTTGTTGTCATATTGTGAGAGAATATACTCTTATCTTGCCTGGTTCTCAGTTGTGTTATTTGATTGTTGAATTGAGTATTTTATTACAGCTGAATAGGGACGGCATATACAAAAACTACAACGTAGGCAATACAAACTGTTTTGGTTTCCTCTATCTGGTTTCTGGAGCGGATGGCATATTCTTCGGTTTCTTCATTTCATTGCTTCAACTTCGTCTTCGGTTGTACATACTCTTCGCTGCCTTATTCTCCGGAATTCCCCGGGGGGTTATGATGAATTCTTTACGGAAAACAACGGGAGACTCCAGGGTTCGAACCAGCGACCTTCAGAACGTTCTACCATCTGAGCTAAAAACCACTCCTTCAGTTATGATAATTGAATATTTGTGATGAGCAATAAGGGTTCATACATCATAAACAATACCTAAATTATCAATAAAGAATACATATTTTCATAATGCTCTGACCTCATCAACAATAATGGGATTAAAATTAAACGACTAAAGGCTTCTTAAAAATTTCAACTTGCTTAAATTTTAAAATGAATAATCCTAATATGAAAAAGCGTCAAAAGTGAACATAGTGTCCATTCGTCATATTTACAGTTTGTTTAAGTAGGTTGAAATACTATAGATTGCACGGTCCGACCAGACAATACGAAATGACAACCTGTGCATCTCAAGCTACTCGTCACATAAACGTCATATTGCATTGTATTAAGAAATGGATGAGTAAAAACAGTGACCAAAGACGATTATAATATCCTTTTTTTAAGTACTGTATCTAAAATATAAACATTTCTTCTTCGTGTCGTCCAGACATTCATACCAAAAATAAATGCTGGACTTATTAATGACTATAAAGTTCACTTCCTTGCTAAACTCGTTAATTAAAGTAGAGATGTGTTAATTTTCAATAATAAAGACTAAATTTCATTAACAATATTAATAGGTCAGTTCTGCTAAAATGATAAGAAAAATCGTAAAGATTATTGCTTAATATTCGGGTTGTTTGCTTTATTATGCATCCCACCAACACCATTCTCGGCACGGTAAGGCTTCGATTGCTCGTTCACAATCCACAATTTCTTGGGGGTCATCAACCGTGCATCTTAAATCAATGTGACCATACCGGTATGGACTTGAGGTTACAGCATTAATTACTTCCATAACCCCAGCTTTTTCCAATGGATTTAAATCAAGTAATAACCACGTTGAAAGAGCTGTTTTGGCACTTGTTCCCATTGCACGAACCAAAGCCACTGCACCATCGCTGCCAATATCATTTTCACTTAAAATTAAATCTTCCAGTGATGTTACTACACCACTTAATGCTGTAGCACCGGCGGAAGAAATACGATTGCCAGAGAGGTCCAATTCGCGTAAACTTGGGCACTTGGGAATCATTTTTTCCAGAGCAAATGCACTGACATTTGTGCAAGATTGTTTGGATAAACGAAGACTCTGTAGTTTTTTACAATGGGGTAATGCTGATACCAACACTAGAACACCAATATCGTATAAGCTGTTTTCTTTGAGGCATAGATCGACTAAACGGGGTAGCATTAATGAAAATGCACTTGAACTTAAAGGCGTGATTGGCAATCGGTCAATGCGTAAATGCCGTAGCCGAACTAGTTTTGGTATGGTTTCCACAGTTAATTGATTAACTTGTTCTTCATTCCATACTGCAGTGTGTTCAAAGTACAATTTTAATGTGCTCAAAGGTGTGTTCTGTAAAGCGTACACCAAATTGGGAATAGCTGTGAATGCACAAGGCTTTAGCATAAGTGATGTAAGCTGAAATGGAAAACGATGTTTTTCCTTCATTAGCTCAGTAACAACTGCTTGATTGGCAATATAAAGTGACCTTAAGGAGCGAGATGCAAGTAAAGCTTGTCCTAATAAAGGCAGGCTTTGACGGTGAATAGTTGTTTTAGGAAAAACAATTGACTTAATCGGTTTGGTTTTAATCCAATCAACAAACGTATGAACATTTGATTCATCCCAGTCAACATGACAATCACTAAAATCTACTTTAGTAATTGACGACAATTTAATTGCATCAAGAACTTGTGGAAATTTTTGCGAAATTGATTCTCCAAACCACGATAACTCAAGCCGTCGAAGTGCTGGTAACTCTTGTAAAGCTAGCACAATCCCATCAATCGTTCCATCCATAACTCGTCCATTGTCTGAAATAAGTAATAAAATTGAAATAGCACGTTCACGCCAATGTGTCAAGACCAATTCCAATTCTTTTGGGTAAATCGGATAGTCAAACGACAACTTTGTATTTGGTAGCAATGGATATGGCAATGGCACGACCACATGATGTACTTCGACCACCGGGTATAAGACCATGATTTTTTCAACCCAATGAGCTATATCAGGTTGATTTAGTTTACTTGGTAGTACTAGATTGGGCCATAAATGAACTCGACGAGGGTATGTAGGATCTGTTTTCGGAAAGTATAATCGACCATGGTACACAGCAAAATACAAATTCAATAAGCTCTGTAAAGCTTCAGTACGATACGAACTTGGAATAGCTTCGAGATAAACAAACATATCACATGCAGTTGGTAAAAACAATGCAATTTGTTGTAAAAGCTCTGGGATAAGTTTTTCATTCATTGTGGAGCGCTTGACAGCTCCAGGAACAATTTGATTCCTCTTCATAAAAATTGTGACTGTCGCTTAGATAGTAAACCAATGAAAATAACAACTAGTCACGTAGCAGTGTGCTTCTGATGATGGTACTCAAACTTGATGCGTCATGTATTGCGTGACTAAGTTACAATTAAATAAATTTGTAGTATCAGATGATACATAGAAGCTGTTGTCGATTACGGGACTGCATCTCCCAACTGGCCTTTTGGGCGTAAACATATTCCTTTGGATTACGGGATACAACGAGACCTTTTAAATGTGACAAAGCTGATAGATTTTAACTTAAAGCAAGGGATTGTATAGACTTAGATAAGAGAACTGCTTCGAATTAAATTCGATTCAAAAATGCGATAGTTGGTAAAGGGGATTTTTAATTGATTCAAAGAGTGACGTTATCATATGTGAAATGTTGACTTTTTTTGTTTGGAAATTACTTGAATTCTGAAGATTGCATTAATCGCCTAGAAAGCGAGTGGAATTCTGAAGTTGTTTATTTATTTGATTTGAAGTTGTAAAAGAGTTACTTGTGTTATAAAATCGAAAAGGATGTGTTTGGAAAGGGTAGTATATTTTGACATTTAAACTTAGTCTTGCTACTTGTTAGTCTCACATTAATGAATGACATATATGAGGAAAGTGCCATGTAAGGATGATAGAAAAAAGGTTAGGCTATTTGCCATTCCACTTGCCACTAATTCCGTTGCAAACTGATTGTGTGAGTGTGGTCAAACATACTCCGTTGTAAAGACAAGCAGTACATGGTCCAGCAGTTGAACAATTTGAAATGCAAGTCCATTTCCCTTGAAGACCTAAACATTGTGTTGAAGTAAAACTCGCTTCAAAATAAGTGCATTGTTGGGACATCCCATTCCATGATCCTGGACAAGAAACCAGATTCGGCGAAGGGTAATAGCAAATGCCTGTGCTTGAGATTATCTCAGTTGTCTTCCCTGCAAAGTTCATTCTAGAATGAATTCAATCATGTTCATTTAAATTATGTTTTATTCAAAGCGACTTTTTGTGTCATCGTCGTTAGAGTTTTTACATTTCTAGATATGCCTAACACGATTTATTAATGCAAGCTTAACTTAGCATTAAGGTTATTTATGATATGCAATAAGGTTATTTAACAGCCTGAACCTCCTGCTATACGAAGGCATGATGTAGATGGAAACATAGCAAGTAAGCTTCCCAACACAGCGATAACAAACATACCAACCAAAAATACACAAACGCATCCTGCGATGTACGGATGATCTTTGCTTGTCAGCTGCAGTTGCTGAAGCTCTTCTTTCTGCGATGGAAGTAACACTACTGTGCAGCAGCCCAAAAGCATGGCTCCATAGTAAATAATATAAGTATACGCAACTTGATACCGAGTGCTCTCTGAATCTTGTGCTAAGGACTCAGCATCCACTGTGAAGTGAGAGTATATTATATTTCCAATCACAGGACCAACCACTTGTGGTAAGTTAAATGTTGTCATAAAAAGTCCACACATCATTCCTTCGTTACCGATCCCAGCAAGTTCTGCAATTAAAAAAGTCGTCACTATAAATGCAATGCCATTTGGGAATGCTTCAGCTAAAGGAGCACCCAAATAAAAGTACTGACTTCGCAAGACATTGAAAATCGTACAGAATTGCACCACTGCATCAATTGTAGCAACTGATAAAATGGTTGTCACTACCACAACTTTCCAATTCCATTGAGTACCATACTTGCCGATTAGCGTCATCATGGTGGCTAATACCCAAGTACTCAAAATGCTTAGCACTTGATAATTTAGATTTTTAACTTCTGCCCATTCCATCATAACGTAAGGTGCTGCTGTTGAAGCCAATCCACCGGAAGCAAATAGTTGGTAGAAGAAGCTGAAGAGCATAATTTGCCAAGTTGCGCGCTTTTGAATGAGCTGCCAAACTTGGCTAATGTATGTTGGGAAATGAGACTTTGGCTGCTTTGTGTCATTTATAAAAACAAAAGCAATGATGGGCATAATGATGCAAGGTATGCATAATAATATGTACATTGTGTTGAGGCCAAAGTCCCAATCAAAACTACCAGCAAATCTCGGTGAATTCATGCAGAACCCAACTAGAGCCATTGACACTGAGCTAAATACAGTTCGGGTTGCATAAACGAGTGATTGCATACGTCCTCGGATTGCTAGGGGCTCGCGCTGTGCATATTCGATAACAAGACCATCGGCAGCAGAGTCAGTGATAACGTAAAATACAGTAGCAATTCCAAATAGTATTGCTAAGACACCACCTTTATCGGGTGCATCTGTATTTATGGTTTGTAGTTGACTTTCAGTCATATTATTTAAAGGAATACCCAAAAGACTGAGATCACTGTAATAAGGCTTACCGAAGTCCATTGCTACCACAACAATCAGAACCACAAGACAACACAACCAGCCGATTATCATCCAAGGTTTACGACGGTAGCCGAGTAGAGGAACACAATCAGTAAGTAGTCCAAAAAATACTTTAAATGTCCAACCAAGGCCCAAGAGAGTTTTGACAGAGTTAGATTGAGCTCCAGTCATGTGGTAATATCCAGTGAAGACAGGGTAGTTTAAGTTTGGTAGGCAACCATAAAACAAGCCGACACAACCATATTGCAGCAACACAGCTAGCACTTCATAGCTTGTGTACACCGGTGGAGTGCCACAGCGTAGTGCTCCACCTTCCAACTCATTCGGTGTCCTTGTTTCAACGTAGTTGGTTTGTTTGTCAATGGATGCACAGGAGAGTCGCAATGTGGTATCTGCCATTAAATTTCGATTCATTTCGTAAGGCAAAACAGAAAATGAAAATTCTCGTAATCTAAATTATGATAGAAAACCTTCATAAATATACTACTCTTGTATTTCTTATTACTGCTTGACATGACCTATTTCATTCATCTGAACGGTTTAAAGATTTTGTTTATTCAAGCTGCATTTGTCTGACGTTATCAGGTTGTTTTGACAGGAAACTGGGAAAAATATCAAAGGCTTTTGGAGTATAGCAAAGTCTTCCTCGTGGGCGAGCTTATATTCTATAGTATATTTGCGGAAAAGATCGTCTAGCAAATTACACGAAAGGGACAAGTATCTTGTTTCCAATCATTGTAAGATTATCAGAGATCTAGTTTAACTGTTATGGGTACAATACTTCATACACGTGCATATCCCTACAACTACACATACTCTGAAAAAATTATTCACATTTGCGGACTTCTCATAAATCAATGTTGTTTCCTTATATACTCAAGCGCAACTACTAGAAAATTCTTCTACATTAATTAATGAACTCACAGCTTTTACGCAAAGTATTACCCTATGAATGAACACAATGATGCAATACGATCAGTTTAGTGCAATTTGTTGCAAATTATGGAATTAACTGATTTGTGTCAAATCAAGATCTAATCAGCTGAGATGGTCACAAGCATTTGAAACACCTGCGTCTGATACCGACTCAGAAATTGTGGCATTGATTTGAAACGGAGGACGTAAGCATGTACTTTAAGATTGTTAATTGAAGGCACATTTTTTCTTTGTTTGTCAAGGCAGGGACGTACTTGGTTCAAAATATTCATTTTTGATGTAAATAAACAAAAATGCAATTTGGGTGGTTAGTCTGAAACACAAATTGTGTTGCATAGAATGTTACATGTATGATAGTTTATGACCGACCAAGCATCACATTTTCATGCCCTATTAGATTACAAGCTGCTCCTTGATAAATCTAGTTCAATAAAGAATTGTATAATGCACCCGTCATCACTTCAGTTCGGACGGGTTCACTTTAACTTTAAACTTCAGGAATATGACTGATTTTGATTAGATAACTCTTACAATGCGTAGTGTTTATATCTACAATAGTTTGGGTGTACAATTCACATCGATTCATCATGAAGTCTTTTCAAATCATCAGAATCGTACGAGCAGACA
>JNBS01001006.1:0-20069 GCA_002081575.1 Thraustotheca clavata | reverse complement strand
ACCACACGCTCAAATTGATAAGTCAAATTTGTTGGATCCAGCACCTATTGCATATCAAATACATTATTTCTATCAAGTTAATACCATTGATGATTTCAATGGAGTCACATCCATTCGAGGCAATGATAATGAAATTTCCAGCAACAAACGACTTGGTTCAGCTTGCCAAACACTAGGAACTTGTTCATTTTCAATTGCTTTTTCCAATGGATCAATCCATTCCGGTGTCTATCGTTTACAATTACTTGTTTTTCATCGCAATAAAATTCTAACCTGCAATTCCGATGATGTTGTCATAGGAAAAGGAAATAACACGGGATGCAAGCGATCACTCGAAGCATCACGAACAAGAGGAGCTTCATAAGAATGTTTACTCAACGCTTGAGCCCAAATTCCCTTTGAATTATCATCGGCAAGAAGCAATTCGAGTTCATCCAACAGCTCAGTCGTCATGGTAGCAAAATTCACAAATGATTGATTCTAACACTTCATCTAACACATTTAACACTCCCTTAACACCTGTTCATAATAGCCAATCAAATTACGTTATCTATGACAAGCTAACTAAATACTTGTGCAGTTAGCTAAATTAGCTTTAAATCATAAATGAAATGCTAAGATGGATTATTGAGCTAATGGTAAAGCATTATTCAAATGTAAACAACCAGAATCATTTGTACGAAGTATTTCTTCACGATCAACAATTAAAATTCGCCAAGTTTTTAAATCCAAAATATACAATTTTTGATCTCGAGGTATAGTAATTAGCCCTGTAAGTGCCGCAGAAGCATAATCAATGTAATACAAGTCTTTAAATACCCATCCTGATCGATTAAAAAGATATTTTCCACCACACGATAATAAACTTGATGGATATTCAATATATCTTGAGATTGGGTATCGATACCGATAGTATAGATAAAAGACAATAGAAATTCCAAATGAAAATGCTATTAGAGTTGAAAAGCGATATACATTACCAATAACTAAATTACCACTTGAACAGACAAGTTGATAATCAATGATTTCTATTGAACATTGACGATTGATTGATGCTTGATGAATTACAGGAGTAGCAATACTTAAACAAAATGATACAAACCAAGTTGATAAAGCAGAAATAGGGCAATATAAAGTTGTAGTTTCTCTTGTAAATACCATTGCTAAATCCTGGATAATGTAAACTAGCCAAGTTACTTCACCTGCAGCTAAGAATTTGGTGAGAAATAACATTAATGTAGATGCATTTGAACGTGTTGATGCTAATACAGAAACACTTCCAATGACTTGGAGCTCTAAAGTAGCAGTACTTAAAATTGCAAGTGCAGTGAGGCTTCGTACTAATAAAAGTGGACGTCCAACCCAAACGAGACCACCAACTCGATTAGTCTCAAATAGATTAAGTCCTTCAGTAGTACATTGATTTAGTAGTGAATAAAGTCCAGCTATGATTGCAATCACTGCCAATATGTAAGATACATATTCACATAGAACCCGACAATAAGTTGAAAAACTTTTTGGTACTTCCATTTCATCCACTACAAATGTTGTTGGAATAAAAAAAGTTGAAATGATTGACAATGTCGAGTTATCTCCATCAAGTTGTACAACTTCTCGTATTCCCATTGCCCAGTCATACAAATACATCCATCCAAAGAGAATCATTGCAGGGTCAGATATATCAAGTATTGGTTGATGAAATAATTCTCGGGTTGATGTTGTGGTGTTGATGATGTACTGCATGATCTCAATTGAAGCTACATCTTGAATAACTTGTTGTAATAATGAAATATTTGTTGGAGAAAGAAATGTCGTAGTGAAATTTTTCACACTTTGAAATAAATGTATGCAATCAGGTGGAGACACAGAATCACCAGAACATGCAATAGGAATTTCATCTAGTGTCAAATTGGACGCAATTGAAGCAAATAGTACTTGTTGTGGCACAGGAAATAGCATTTCACTTAGTTCTAAACCACAAGAAGCATCTGAAGCAAAAAATAACAACATACCAAATGCAGCATACACTAGAGTTGGTGCAGTTTGATCACACATAAAGCTACCTCCAGTCACAAAGTGTGGTAAAATTGCACTTGGTACTGGCATCAATGATGCCATAATAGGTAGTGCTTGAAATGCAGTTTGACTTGATTTTCCTTTTGTAGCTAACCCAACAGAGAGTGTCTCTAATATTTGTTGTGTCAAAGCTAAAAGTGAACTCGGTGGTGGAACATGAATTAAGTCCACTGAACCAAAGGGACCCAATTCAGTAGCAAATAGAGCAAAGTTTGGACTCAAAGGCGAAGAAAGTGTATTATTTGTCGAGTACACTACAAGTGGTGTAATATTTTGATAAGCGAATCTACTTGATTCCCTTATTAATGAAAGGCCTGAAATACCAGAATTGTTTAAGCTGATTGCCCAGAGATCTCTGGCAAATGTCCAATACATTTTCATCGATGTTTCTTGATCAAGACGAAAAATTCCACTGGTTGACTGTAAATTGATTTGATATGAAAAACCAAATGCATTTTCAATGGAAAAAGTGTCAATAAGCCCAATGGTCTTATAATTTTGCCATTGTACCCTATATGCAGTAATATTGTAACTTTTCCAGTAGATAACTTCGTCTGCTTCAGAGTTAGTATTGGATTTTATTGTTGCCAACCAGCTTAAGTCATAAAGTTGACTTGCAATGGCAATTTGAAAGGATTCACCCCAACATGATTCAAATTCAAACCAATTAAGATTGCGCAGAGGTGCTTCCAAATATACTGCTCCATTAGTTTGATACTTTTGACATCGTATTTGTCTTTGAAGTGTGCTAGCCATTGAGTATTTCCGATTAAAATCCAGCCAACAATACTGTGTTGCAATCCAAGGAATCATGCACCCATCGGTGCGTCGTAAACCATGTATAGCCATTGAAATATCACTCACTACATCAAATTGGATAATTGAAGTGTACAATGGGGTGTAAGTGACTGCAGTATTGATTTTAGAGTAATCCAATGTGTCTGCAAAAGCAATATTATCAAGCTGAACATTGGGATAATATGATTTAAATATTCGGTATGTATTGTAATAGTTTGCAATAAATGTCAAAGTGCCAGTGGTATTGAAATTTGCCCACCAAAAATCATTGCTGAAGTTAACACGTGCAAGATTAATATATGAAAGACTACCTCCAACGGTACTGACAAGATATAAAAGACCAGCTATCAACATAAAATTTTGTTTTCGGCTCGATTTCTTAATGACGGCTATAGTGGTGGTGGTTGGGGCTTTTAGTTGCTCTAAGCTCATTACTTTTCTTGATAGCTCATGAACATTGTATATAATCCAGGTTTTAGTGTCTAAAACCCATAAAGCTTTATTCGTTTGAAAATGAAATATTCCACTCATACTCGCAACAGATTTATCCATTGTCCAAGCATCTCCCTTAGGTGGGCAAAAAACAAGCACTGCAGCAGGCAGCATAGCCAGCGTAGATGGCTTAACTACGTCTGAATTGAATTTCTGGCATGCGTAAGCTATCATTAAACCAGCAATAATACTTAAAAAATTCAAACCCACAATTATTAAAGCCCGAGATGTCGACCCAATATTAACCACACCGCTTGTACAAGTGAGTTCAACCTCCATATTAACACGAGTGCAAGTTCTGTCAACCATGGCGGTGGCACGAATAGGTGATATGGACTCTAGACAAATAATAGTTAGCCAAAAGATCATACTACTAGCATGGGCTTGAATTTGAGCAATATCCTGTGTAAAAATTAACAATATATCTGTGGTCACATCAGTGAGCCATGAAGCCTCACTTGCTAGAAGCAACCGATAGAATATCGATCGTGGTTCAAAATGAAATCGTACAAATCCTGAGCTTGTGTCAAATACAATGGGGGATGTACTCAAAATAATAATTGCAGTCGAACTGCGTAATAGCATTAGTGGCCGTCCAAGCCACACTGGGCCAGCAATACGATTATAATAAATAAGGTGATAGCTGTAGCCAGATTTATCCCTTAAGTAAAATATTAAAGTACCTGCAGCTATAGCTACAAGTACTGCTGTGGTAGTGACTGTCGTCGCCAATAAATATTGTGATGTTGTATTTGGTATTTCAATAGCATTTGGAGCAACGGATATACTATTTAATGGCTCAGATAACACAGCAAAAGTTTGGTTATCGCCTTCAAACGAAATTACTTCTCTGTGCCCATATACCCATTCATAGACTCCAACATAACCAAAAAATGACCATTCACCTTGTAAAAGTGATTGGCGTAATACCACTGAAGATGTATTTAAAGTTGCAAATTGAATGATCTCGACATCACTCATACTTGGAGTAGAGTTGAATATTGCTGCTATTGTTGAATTGGCTAGTAAACCATCATATAGTTTAGATAGAAGATGTGTCATTGAGATACATGATGCCACTGATGTTAAACAAAAATCACAGCTACTCAACGCAGATATTCCAGCAACACGAAGTCTGGAATATGCAAAAAGTGCTGGTTGGGGATTTATTAGTAGTTGCATTGGTTTTGGTTGTCCACATACATCGTCAAATGAAAAAGTCGATTGTACAAAGCTAGTTGCAGGTTTGGTATTGCACATTGGACTTCCACCAAAGTATTGATAATTTAATTCTATCCATAATTTGGGAATTGGATCCAGAATTGACTTTGTCAACTCTTTGTAGGCTGTAAGCAGTGTAGCATTGGTTTGTAGAGCAACTAATAAGACAGAATCAAAGGTTGATATAATATCGATGAGTTCACTGGGTGGAGTGATAAAGAAAGTATCAATTGATTGGAATGGTCCAAGTGTGTCATGGATTACAATACTTGCTGAGGTAAATGGATAAATGAAGTAAGCATCTTCAATATTTGGGTGTTGTACAAAGTCTGTGCTGTTGCGCACAAGGCTAATGTTAAAAGCTGATGCAGCCCAAAGATCATCAAAAAAGGCCCAATATAATCCACTTGATGTCCATTTTGGTCCTACAAGCTAATTATTAAGATTTGTTTAAAAAAGTACCTCGCGCAGAATGTGCAACGTGATATGTAGTTAAGGGTTGATTTGCGCCAAAAACATTAACCACAGTAATTGATTCACTTAAACCAGTCTGAATACGATTGTGCCATTGTAAAACAAAGTTTACGATTCCTTTATCTGTCCAAAATTCTACTTCACTATCAATAGATTTAAATACATTGGGTACACTTGCAAGCCATGCTTGGCCTTGAGAACTTTTAATAAGAGAATTACCAACGCCTTGCATAAAACTTGGATAATAAGCACTACTCCATTCATCCCAGTCAACATTACGCAAGATAGCTTCTAAATACACCGCCCCATTCGTTTTATACCTCTCATAGCATCGACTTTGGCGATTTATCGTATGGGCAATTTCCCATCGTCGATCAAAATCAACCCAACAGTATTGTGTAGAAAGGCTAAAGGTGTAGCTTGCATCAAATTGTCTGAAACCTTGGATAGCGGATTGTATAGTGGAGAATTGTTTTCCATAAACTATTGTACGAGGGTATGATGGCCACAGCGTTTGTGAAACAAGTACATTAGACTTTTCAATAATGGCACTTGATGGATCAAAAATATCAAGAATCTTTTTTTCATTCATAAAAAGGTGTTGACTGAAAGCTTGAGTAAGATACATTTGGGCACCTGCTGGTGACATATTTGGCCAAAATAAATCATTCGCCATCGAGTCTTTGATCAGCTCAATGTAAACAATACTAGATATCATAGACAGTGTTAGATATAGCACACCACTCCATCGATGTACAGCTAACAGTAAAAGTCGCATCAGAAGCAACAGGCAATAAATTACAACTAATTTAACATCAATATCAAAATAGTTACGTGTGCATAATCTTTTTTAAATAACTTTATTCATTCAAACACTCTCTTTACTAAAATCGCAATGTAAAATAGTAGTTATTTCCTAAGTCAACTACAGTATAGTATTACATGATCTTTGGTCTAATAATCACTATAATAGCTTCACTCAATGATTCTTTATATTGTAGAAAACTTGATCGATACTGCATTGATAGAAATGATATCTCATATCAATAATTGTTCATATTACGAAACTAACATATTGTCATATCATATTGTTATTGACCAATCAACGTAACATGATCTTTGAGTAGCCAATCACCGTTTTGGATCTTTCAATAGCCAATCAGAAAAAGGTATCCTTTCGTCAACCAATCGTTGCTTTACAATAAGATTTGATATGCCGAGCGTCGGACATATCGCTCAAGCAGTATGGCCATGCGGGTTTTACCTTGTTTGTTCAATGAGTATGAATATATTGACAAAGACAATCTTGACTACGTATGGTTGGAGTGGTGTGTATTCGTTAGCAGCCATTCAGCATGTCTTTACGTTTGGCATTTTGTCTGGGATGAATGCATTAGGATTCATACGATTAAAATTTCATTTGCTGTCAAAAGAAATGCTTATGAACATTGTATTGCCTGCATCAATTGTCCAAACACTCAATACAATCATGGGCTTTGTGTGTATGCAAAAGGTGAACATGCCAATGTAAGAATTAAGAATTTTATGAAATGATAAAAATGTTGTAGGTATCTTGTCCTTCGTCGGCTAACAACTTTTAAAGTTATGCTTATGGAGATTCTCATTCTTAAAAAGGTATTTAATTCATTGCAATATGAAATGCAATTCATTATGTAGGCAATTCCTGATTGTATGAAAGCATCTCTTCTCAGTAAGTAGAGAAGTAGTAAAAGCTAAATTTTCTTGACTAGTTACTGCAACTGGAAGTCTTCTTGCAGGATTCAATGATGCAACAAGTGATGGATATGGATACGTCCTTGTAATTGTTCAGAATTGTTTGACATCATTAACTTTGATATTATCCAAGAAAACTCCACTTGAGCCTCTTACAATGGTGTATCTAAATAGCATCACCAGCGGCATTATACTCGTCCCTATAGCAATGCACTTTGAATGCCAAAAAGTAGTTTTGTTTGTACAACAAGTACCTGATCCATTCATATTTGGCTGTTTGTTTATCCTCATGAGTGTCATTTGCCTTGTGTATCAACTAGCAATTCAGATTTGCACGGTACATTCTCTTGTCTTTTGATCTAATTCATAATATTACTAGACCCGAACCTCTGCGTTGGCAACGTCAGTCACTGGTAATATCAAAGACCTTGCGTCTACTCTAGCTGGCTATTGTCTTTTTACGGACGTGGTTGCATTACCACTTAACGTGTTTGGCGTCCTAATTTCTTTTGTGGGTGCTTATTCCTTTTCATATTTCAAGTATATGCTTCTCTTTCACCCAGAATCATCTAAAGTATTGGCTTCTCCATGGACAGGTAAGAGTATTACTGCAGAAGGTCTTGTTAATGAAATCTAGAATGGACGACACGCTTTAAAATCTATAGCATTAGATCAACAGACGTAATGCTAAAACCAAAGGCATATTAGATCGTATCATGTATTTTCATATTCAATGATCAAGAACACATTGTTCCTCATCTCCTGAGCTGTTGGAGCTTACTTCGTAATCCATTTCGCCCATGCTTCGAGTTGGTGAGGCCAAAGGAGACGTGCAATTTTCAACGTGAGATGATGACTCGGAAATGCAGTCTTGACGATCCAAATCAGTCACTGAAACGCTGTCATCCAAGTCAAAATCCAAGTCTAAACAATTATTTTAAATGGGTTTTCTATGGGTATTCCATACCTTGTGTTGACGATAGTCTCCGAGCTGACATCGGACGAATAGCTTTGTCTCCATTTACGATTGCTTTTTGATGCGATGAACGCTTTTTGGGGCTTGCTGAGGATGGACGAATCTAGCATTATGATTGAGTGGAGAAATAAATCATTTCAATACTTTAGCAGGGGGTCTACGATGGCCTCCACTGATAGCACTTAGAGGGCCTGAATTTTGTTAGAAAAGTACTTTGATATGTGGTACCTTTTTCAAGATTAAGATCTTCACGTTGTTTTTCACGATCAACTTGAGTTGGAGATCCAAACCACGAGCGTGTTCTCTCTTTATGACGCCAACGTTGCTTCATATCAGCAAAATGAAAGCTTTCAAACGTTAATTCTGGGTCCACAGTCTCATCACCATCATCTACATGAGATTTATTAGGAATTCATCAAAGAATATACAATACCTTTAAGGGCTAATGGTTTGGGTTGACTAGCACGCCATAGAGCCATTTGCTGTATGGTAGTTGAGAGCGTGGTTTCTTCCTAATATTTATTTAAAAATGCAATTTATCTTGTACATTTACCTCATCACAATCTGAGCGAACTTTTGAGCCATCTCGAATGCTAAAAAGACTTCCAACAACAGTCGTTTGTTCATCATCTTCACCATCATGTTCTTCATTGTGATTGTGACGATTATCATCTTCTTCACTCGATGAACTATCAGCACCAACGTGGTTTGCAGATGAATTGGTTTGTTGTTCAGCCAAAAGACGACGTAAGAGTAAACGTTTAGACACTTTTTGGTTTGTTAAAGGTCTCATAGCTTTACGAACACCTTTGCTAGACCAAGCTTTCTTGATAGCACATTCATGCTCACGAGATAAAAGTACAAATTTGCCAGTCTTTTCATCAATCATACTTTCACCTAGAAGGGATTAATACTTTAAAGCAATGCAGAAATACCTCTTAGCATCTTACGAAGAACACGAATAAGTGTCGATTGAATCGTAACAAGGGAACGATCGACATTAGTATTGTCAATTTTAGGAATGAGGTATGAATCTGCATTTTTGCAAAGATGCCGTTGAATGATGCGAATGTTATCAAAGTATTTGATATATTTATTCTCTTGTGGGTCAATAGTCATGTGTCTTGCTCGAACTGCAAATCTAATAATTCCATCAACAATAAAAAATAAAAGCAAAGAAAACCTTTCACGATGTTTCATTTCATTGGAAATGTAAATGACAAATGGCACACAATTTGGGTGACGACGAACAAGTTCTACCATTTGTTCTGTGTTCAAATGCACACCTAAATGATATTTCAACTACTGTATTCTATTGTAAAAGCATCAAACCTTCAACGACTAAACTTTGTTTACGTTTTTCAAACATTGTAAGCACAAGGTCCAATTTTTGCAATACAGCATCACTTTGAAGTTTGTATCCTTTGAGTACCTTACGTTTATGAAGTCGATTTTCAGACATAATTGTATTCACATCTCCAGTAGCAATCTATCATTTCATTCAATTCGTGAGTTCTATGTTTTCTACCTTTTTCAATTCATCGACTTGTTCAGCTGTTAAAGCTTCTCCAGCTTGGTACGTCGACATAAAAGCACACGGATTCTCTTCCTTTGTCATAAACGCTCTTGAAATATGACGTACCGAATCTGTTGGCAACACCTATGATAAAAACCACATCATTTTTATCCACTCCAAGCAAATCTACCGTTGTTAGTCTCAATCGAGAGGCTAATAACGAAGCTAATGTCGACTTGCCTGTGCCAGAAGTACCTCCAAGCAGCACAACAAACGATTTATTACGTTGCGTGATTTCTTTCGCCAAGTCAAAATCCAATAAATGGGATGTTTTTGTGTAGTCTAGCTTTGCAAGTTGTACATATACTTGTTGCTGTAGACTTTCAAATGGCCAAATAACATCGGAAGCCTTGGTAAATGTGTGATATGCTTCAAAGATACCTGCAGTCACATCACCAGCATCCCTCTTTCGACAACCCATCAACGCCAGTGTTTCCTGCAGCCGGTATCGCGTATATTCTTCTGTAGTACTTGGAGTCAATGCTACAACCATTCGTTCCATCGGATCGCTTGTATCTTCATGTCCATCATGCGGAATATCCATCTCTTCTTCTCTTGTGTCTTCGATAGATCGCGTTGCAGACTGCCAGCACTTTTAAAAATCATCTTTTCCTCAAAATAAAATACAAAATTTTAAAGTTGACTTGATGATTCTATAAATTTAGTATTAAATGACAAAAATATTCAAAAACAATAATTTTGTAACCTCATATGTACGCACACTATTTTTAAAGAGAGAAATAGTGTGCAACTCAAAAAGTAGTGTGTACGACAATTAAAAAAAGATAAATTTGTAGAGTTGTCTAAATTTGTTGAAGTCGGAATGACGTCAGTCTACAAAATATATCATTTTTGCTTCAACCATTGATCACTTCTACCTTTTCAGTTCATTATAATGACGTATGTAAACTTGTTGATGTTCATGAAGATGGGCATTGAGTTCGGCTTGTTGCGACTGCATTTTAGCATCGATACGTGCTTCGATTTCTTGCAGCTGCTGCACAAATCGATCGTTTAATGATGATGGTGTTGACCAAGTATCTTGATTGATGATGTCGTGTGCTCGCATGGCCAGTTGGTTCCCCTTCTATAACAATAAACTTCAATTTTGTTGTTCAAGTAACAAAATAATCCTACAGCATCAAATTGTGGCCATATTTGTTCTTGTAAATGCATCATTTGATCGTTGGAAAGAAGAGAACCGATCGAACGAGTGATATGATTTTCAAGCCATGTTGATAGTTGTTTAAGATGATTTGGAGCACAGAGGAGATTGACATTGGATTTATTCAAATACAGTGTAAATTGCATCATGGCTTCTTGCTGACTTTGCTCTAAAATATGTTGAGGAAATAATCTTTTTTATTTAAAAGTACCGATGAGATCATTGTGCTCCTTGGAACTAGATAGACTTGTACGCCATGAAATGTATTGATCTGTTATGATCGTTTGGAGAGACTCGATCACACGTTGCCATGATAAATGATTCATTTTCATTGTGTCAATAATTTGAATGTCATTTCGGTTCATGTGTTCCTAGTGGGATGAGACGATAGACATACAAAGGATATATACCATGGATTTGGTGATGGAAGAGTAGAATATTGGATTTAAACACAATTCACCTTGTCCATCATAGAGATGCATTATTTCACATTGCGCTTTGGGGCTCAGTGTAATTTCGAGGCTATCTTGGGTTAGTGTTTCATGATAATAGATAAATTACGTGAGAATAAATCTGGCATAACTGGCTAATGCTTGAATTTTGGCATGTTGTATTCCATCCATTACCTAGTACAATCATAACAATGGTACTATATATATAAGTACTCGACGATTCATCATTGCCATGAGCATATTTAAGAGCAAAATACATCCAATTGCAGCCTGTACTTGGGCAAGAAATGTATAAAATGTAAACAATAGTTTGTCTTTGGTTTCAAATCGTGCTTCGAGTTCAAATTCACCAAATAAAACAAAGTATGTAAAGCTAAACGCCTTCAACCAAATATCAAAACCAGTATCACCTACCACACAATATGAATTAGAATTGTACATAACATTTTACCATCATGTCGCTTTACGATAGGTAAATATGCGCACGAAAAACCCATGTGCAAAGGACCATAAATAAGAGTAAAATTGAATACATCACCAAGTAGGCCTTTAATCATAGGCAAGACATAACCTGTAGATGGATTAATTTGCAAAAACTACACAAGTACTAAGATTCAATGTATAGTGACATTATACCTCAAGAACAAGAGCCCAAAGAGATAATGATAAAATATTCGCAAGGATAGTGTGGGCTTTATATGTTATGGGAGAATCAAACAAATTCAATTCCCATGGTACATACACAGCAATGATTGTTACATATATAATCAGGCGCCACCAATTGAGGTATGATTCAAAATACGCCGACGACCACCATTTTCGTTTGGTACGTCCATCTTTCGCTGCATCTACAATAATTGGTTTAGTATCAAATTAGAGCTTGGATGTACCCAAATCGGTGTCACCCTTAAACTTCTTGTATTCTACAATGACAAAATAAAGTGATGTAGCCCAAATGAATGATAAATTTATTTGGTTGCACACTGTGAACCTAATGAAAAGAATTTTCAATTTGTAGTGGATGTACCACGTACCAGTCATCCTGAACTGTGGTAGCAAGATATCTATTAAAAGGAATGGCAATGGCCACAGCTACGATCGATGTTAACCAAAAAGCTGCCCTACATCAATGAATTTAATGCATTCTTTCAGGATAATGTTATACCGCTTAGCTGATCGCTTGTTTTGAGTAGTGACATCAACAAGACCATCGTAGGCAGTAATTTTCCCATCAGCAAAATATCTAACAAGAAAATGCGTTGTGTTATATAGTAATCAAGTGATATGTACCTAGCAATGCTCCAAAGTATTGATGGTCGTAAAGACTGAGCTCCAAGCCAACCAATAATTAATACAACACCAACAATGCCCCAAACAGCTACAGTCGTCACTTGGAGAGTATTTGACTTTAGAGTTTCTGTATCTGGAGCTAAACAACTTTATAAATTATCAGCAAATATCCACTTACTAATTGAAGCCGATACCGTCATTGTACTGACAAGTAGAAAATACATCAAACTTCTTTCGATTAAAATACGTTGGGCAAACAGCTAATCACATTTTAATTTAAGAAGTTTAGATGCCACTCACCTCCCATTTAATATCAAGCACTCTACGTATCACAATATGATCCAAACAATATTTCTTTGCATCATATTGCAAGTCATCATCTTTGATATTTAGAATATTGTATAAGGCACTCATCTTAACTCCTTGCAAACCATATATTTGATCTAGCTGTAAACATAATATCTTCATAAAAGTATATGAATTTGGGTACCTGAAGAATTTTTAATACATGGCGTTCGATAACTAGTGAATCATTTAGAAACCATGCAGCGAGTTTTGGATCATGTGTAATAGCTAGCTTAAATGCCGAATCATCATATCTAAAGAAAAAACATGAGATACATAAAATATCACTTAATGGTACCCTTGCTTTAAACGTTTGAAGATATTGGATCGAATTTTCATACGATAAGCTGACGATGTTTCTCGATACCGTTCTTCTTTTTCAATTGTATTTAAACAACGTTGAAAACAATCATGTTCATATAACGAAAGATTTTTGTTTTTGAGCTGAGTAACAAGTAAGGTTTTAACTGTTTGTCCATCCTGTTTCTAAATGTCAATGATCAAATACCAGATGCAATTTTACATTATCTGCAATGTCAATATCTGCAAATTGTCCCAAGAGGATATCTACAATATTTGGGTTACCAGCCAATGCAGCATACATAAGAGCAGTTCGTCCATCCTAGAGTAATATAAATGGTAATATTTTTCAGTAAAAATACTTTATCAATAGCATCGACATCAGGTTCAAGAGCTAAAAGCATTTCTAAAATAGTATGATGGCCACCAGTGGCTGCAAGCATTAATGGTGTTTGTTCATTCTACTCAATATGTTTTAATAAACAAAAATACTAAGTATTATAGAACTTACTTGGTCACGACTTGCAACAGAATTTTTATCATGTTCAAGCCACATTCGTACTTTTGACACATCTCCCATGCGTATAAAGCTAAATCGATGATCTTGTAGCATTGGCATCTAATTCTCATGAATAAAGATTATAAAATTGTAATGTACAATCGATGGTAATTCTTGTCTTTGTGTAGCTTGTTCAATAGCTTGAATAATTTGATCATTTTTAGTCATTTTAGCAAGCTGTAAAGTACTTTGTCCATCCTATCACACGTATATATGATATTTTCGATTGATTTTTAGATGGATACCTTGGTTTTAATCTCGACATCAACATTCTCTTTCAATAGAAGCTGCACAATCTCATGATTATTCTTAAGCACAGCCCAATGCAACGCAGTCAATCCATTCTACAATCATCAATGACACTTCATGAATCAATCTCATCAAAATCAACTTCTAAATCTCGTGCATTCTTATCAAGCAATGGAATTCCAAGTAATTGTTCCACAATCTCTTTTTGTCCATAATAACACGCCCAATGAAGTACATTTTTCCCAAACTACACACAACAATTACTTCTCTATCCATCTACACACTTTATCCCATACAAAGACTTCATTTACATCGTCCTTTCCATCATTTTTCATCCATTCTTGTACGTCTTTCCATTCTTCTTTCCATGCTGCTTCTGCCATATTGGAATAATATGCCCTTTTCATCTGTTTTTCATCTCCTCCAATCATATCATGGTGTCCATTTTATTTCATTTCTCATTGGTGTATTTCATGATACAGTAAATTCCTTTAAAACAATCTATGCAATTTATATCAAGTGTAAAGGTTGTACATATAAAAACAAGGCAATTCCTTCATTGATATGTTAAAGCATGTGTTAATAGTGAAAATGGACCACCCATTGCAAAGATCCATCGAAAATCTGTCCACAGTGTCCATGACCATCCCCATCGTCTTGCGTGCTAGGAATATCACCGGCTACTCACGGCAGTTGAGGCTCCTTAACGCTATGCAACAGTACACGCTTCATGTGTCGTTGAGTTGGTGGCTACTTGCGGTTGTCTCCAACTTCAACATTTTATCGATTTTCAATCTTAAATCTAGAACCGTGAAAGCTTGTTTTTCGTTTAATGCAATCGTATTGTTCGTACAAGCAAGACTCTGAACAGTCCACTGACCATTGCGATTGCAAACACTTAACGTCGCATTCTCACATACGAAATCTGAATTTCTATCCAAATGGCGTACCTTGAACTTGCCAAAAAGAGGACACGTGCGTGTATGTCGCTGAATGGCTCGTACTCCATTCCTTTCATATTCTATTCAATATCAAATTTAACAGGAAATACTATAAGAATAAAATTAAGTGTCAGATTTGATTATTTATTCAAGATAAGAGATGCAAACGACGTATCCTACACCGGAATACTGGTCAACGCCATCAGTACGTGCAGCAAGTATGTCCCCTGTTCGTAGTCGTTCTTCTACATGGGATTCTGTGTATTCTTTGGATTCTCAACGATTGTCACTTTCCAACTTTGAAGAAAACGAAAAAATGAACCATGTCATGCGAATTGAGACCCCAAAAGATTGGTGCCGAGGTCAAGCAGCTAATGTGAATTGGACGATATTGGATCCTACCTTTCAACCAGCAGTACTACGAATAGAAGTTTGTAATACAGCATGGGATGTACCAACAACAATTGCCGAACATGCACCTAATACCGGAATGTATGAATGGAAACGTGTACATTGGGGTATGCCGATTCAAGGAGATTACTTTATTAAGATGTACGCGATTTCAGAACTTGGTGTCTTGGAATTAGTTGCACAGAGTTTGATGTTTGCGATTGTTCAATAGATCGTATTTAATCCAACAAGTAGAATTAGTGTCTACTATCTAGTTGTGGTTGCCACAGATTAATATATTATTTTATGTATTTAGAACTCATTGTTTTCATTGATAAGGAAGAACGAGATGATAGTAATTGATTGTTTATGAGTTTATGAATACAAGAAGAAGAATGATGATTTATAAATGATTAAGACGATGCAGAAGCTATTGCTGTAGTAGTGGGAACGGAAGGAAACATATTCTTGAGGAATTCACGAACTCGTCGACGTAAAACAGCTAACCAACGACGTATTATCTATAAAAGATGATCAATACATATCTTGTTGATAAGAATTACCACGCGTTTACGAGGACGGGCACTGTGTGGATCTTTAACAAATGGATGTTCGAGCAACTAGAAGTAATATAAAGCTTATGATACAAAAATGATTGTTTGCACATACTTGTTGCATTGAGAGACGACGGGATGGATCAGCAATAAGAATACGTTCTAATAGATCTAAAGCTGGAGCAGGAACTAAATGAATCAATTTCCAAGCACGAAGGACAGGCGTAATTCCACGCGTTTTCACATAAGCAAATACCTACCGAACAAGAAAGTGTAATGTAAAAGAATCATGATTCTTCTTCTTACCTTATCAGTATCGTTAGCACGAGAAAAAGGTGGAGCACCCGTTAGTAAAATAACAAGAAGAATTCCAAGGGCCCATACGTCAGCAGCAACAGGATCATACGGCTTTTTCAAATACATTTCAGGTGCCATATAAAAGGTTTTCCCAACAGCTTGTGGTACACGAGCATGAATTCCAATAGCAAGTCCAAAATCACATACTTTTGGCACATTCCCGTCCATAAGTACATTTTCAAGTGAAATATCTCGATGAGCATATCCTCTTGTATGCATAAATGCAATAGCATCCACAATTTGTCGAAAATATAATGCTGCTACCGTTGATGGGACTGGTAATGGATGTTGAAACAATTCACCTTGTGCACAATATTCAAAGACAAAATGTAAATAACCATCTTCTTCAAACGATTCATACATTGCCATGATATTTTTATGGCGTGGTTCAATACTTAATGCTTCATTTACATCTTTTTCCGTCAAAACATCTTCTGCAATTGGTACATTTCCATCCAATGTCAAACGATGAGTTGCTGCTTCTATCTGCATCCTCTTGATTGCTACAGTTCGTCCTGTTCTCTTATCTCTTGCTAAGACCACGTCCCCATATAGCGCTTTAGCCAGAACTCGTTCCGTCTCGTACTCGTTCATGTTCGAGTCAAAAATGATGAATAAGATGACATTAATTTCGACGCGATTATTCATTTGAATTTTCTATGCAATCAATACATTACACATTCATCTGGGCTCATGTACTAATATGTAAATGGAAAACATGATCTTTACCACTAATAAAAGCGGTAGATGAAATGGACGATTAAAAGGATCATAAAAAAGACATTGGAAGCGATCGGCTAAGGCTGCAATTGCGTATCCGATCGTGGAGAACACGATCTCATGTTGTCTCGCCACATAAAGTCACCCAATATACAAGTTCAATTTCTTCAATTGCTTATCATGTGCGTAAGAAGCTTTAATGTCATGTTGGAGTAGCCTCATATCTTTGACCACCAAGACGCTACTTACAAAGATTGCATACATTACTTCCTTATAGATTACACAGCCGAGTTTACAACTTTCAAGTGGTATTTCACATTACAACACTCAATTAATTGTTTGTTGACGACGTTGGGGCCTTTTTTTTTAAGATTACATAGTTTAATTTTTAGTTGAGGATTGCATACAATATCAAGTTTGTCTAGAGTCATTAGTTTGTGATTACAGCATTGAATTATTAGTGAATTTTGCTATGTAGTAGTATACAATACTGAGTTTATTGTTGGAAATTACTGCATTAAGCTATTCGTTAATGGCATTGAGTTATAAGTGAACTGTGTACAATATTGAGTTTGTATATGAGTTTACAACATTAGATCGTTAGTTTAAGATTATCTTGTTCATGAATAGTTTATTGTAATAGTAATTGGAGTTGAAAGGATTATTTTTTACTTTGTGCTATTGCATTGAATTATTAGGTAACAATCGATCACAACATCAAGTTTCTGGTTAAAGATTAAACCATTAAGTCATTAGGTAAAAAATTACAGCATTGGATTATTGTAGACATTGTATTTTTCTTTAGTATTCAGTCATTAGCTAAAATTTGCAAATATAAATTATACGTTAAGAATTGCTAACCATGAAATTTCTAATTGAAGTCATTATAGATGATTACATGGACTTAATGAAGCTAAGTGTATTAAAGCTCATATTGAGTGCATATTGAGCTAGCTATTAAAGATAATGTTGTGATTTAAAATTATAAAGTAGTTAAAGATTGGATTAAGAATTACTAGGTTTTAATAGCTGCTAGAACTCGTTGAGTATCTGAATCACATTCCACGGAAGGCCGTCGCCGTAATGGACTTAATACTTTTTGAAAAAAGTTCAATCCTTTGATCGGACGAGAAGGCGAATCACGTACAATATATGGATGTAGGAGAACTTGATGTAAACGAAGCCGGTGTGAAGGTGTCGAGTCAAGCATTTGTTCGAGTAAATCCATTGCTTGAATAGATATTAAATGATCCACACGAAGAGATTTACAAAATTCATCAAAATTCAATGACAAATAAAGTTGATATTGTGTATCAGATAAACAAGCTTGTTCAAATGGTGCGAATCCAGTTAACATAATAAATAATATGATTCCCAATGACCATACATCAACAAGAGCAGGATCATAAACGTCGTTTGTATGCATTTCAGGAGCCATATAAAAGTATTTCCCAACAGCATTGGATTTAAGTTTTCCAATTTCAGTCGCAAGACCAAAATCACCAAGTTTAATCACATCTTTTTCAGTAATATAAATTGTCTCTAGAGAAAGATCACAATGAGCATATCCACGTTTATGCATATATAAGACTCCATTGACAATTTGAGTAAAATAATTCAATGTTTTTGCTGGACTAAAATGTTTCGAAGAGGATAAAGACATGAAATCAAATAAAGATCCTTTTGCACAATATTCAAAAACTAAATGTTCATGATCAAATTGATGAAAATCTTTAAGTAATCGTATAATATTTTCATGACCACCTTTTTGATTTAAATGTTTTGCCACTCGTCGTTCAAATTCTGGATTTTCATTAACCCAAACACTTGAATTACATTTCCTTTCATCTTTTTCATATTTTAATCGTTTAATTACAACACGACATCCTGTTTTCTTTTCAATACAAATTAATATATTTTCCATAAATGACACAAAAGCATTCGCCTCAACAATGTACTTGTCCATTCTGTTGCAAAATGCCACCTAATTTTCATACAATCAAAATTTTTGATGTGGAATTGATTGGATAAACTAGACCACCCCATTTTTATCTCACCTGATATTATTGTAATATAATTGTAGGAACTACTGATAAAAAGCTTTTCTTCATTAACAAAAGACCATCATCTATTAACTTTTGATTTGCATTAAGATGACACATATAAATGATTAAAAATCTCCAAATAAAATTTCGAATACAATTTCGAATCTGACAAATTCTTTTTATTACATACATTTCACATATATAAATTTTGTAATAAAAAAAATTGATATAACAATCAAATCATACCTTTTTCTTCAACCTGATTTCCTGCCATAGAGTTGATTGTTGTGCTTGCCATGCATGGATGTTTTTGTTCTTGTGCCCCATCGTTAAAAATAAGTAGCTTGTTATATTTGAAATACCCAACAAAAATTGTTTTTTATATTCAAAATCAGATTACAGAAAATTCATCAAAATATACGTTAATAAGGTACTAATTTTAAAGTACAATCCGGTTTTTGCCGAAATAATTTGTGGAAAAATTTTTGAACACAAATCCGCTTTTTAATGTGATCTTGAGTTGGATTTGCTTGATATATTTTTTTTAATGCACAATATGGATGTTGGAGAACTTGTGATATTGTTAATCGTTTGCTTGGATCTTCAATTAATAATTTTTCAAGTAAATCCATTGCAGACAATGAAAAATATTGATTTACTTGCCATCTTTTTAGTAAATATTGAATACCATGCCGTTGATATACTTGAAATACTACATCTATTAAGAAATTAGTTAAAAGTCATTGAAAGTATTACCAGTATTATTAGATTGACCAAATGGAGGAGACCCTGTCAACATGATTAACAAAAGAATACCAAGAGACCACATATCAGCTTTCATTGCATCATATTTTTTACCAAGGTACATTTCAGGTGCCATATAAAAGAATTTTCCAACTGCACTTGATCTTAAACCTATTTATTTTATAAGAAATTTTATCTTGTAAGAATATAAATTACCATCTTTTTGGTGCCAAGCAAGTCCAAAATCCATTAATTTACAAATACCGTTGGTTAAAACAATGTTTTCTAATGAAAGATCTCCATGTGCAAAGTTATCTATAAAATATTTAGGCTTCAATAGAAATTTGATCTTTCTTACGTGAATGTAAAAAAGAAAGTCCTGAAGCAATACCATGAAAATGACGTTGTGCATCAATTTCAGTAAATCGTTGATTCAAACGTAATTGTTTAAATAGATCACCATCTTTACCATACTCCAAGACAAAGTAAAAATTTCCACCATCTTGAAAACTATCATATAGTTGAATAATGTTTTTATGTCCACCAACAGCACGGATCATTTGATAAACAACTTTTTCCATTAAGATGTCTTCATGGACCTAATAAGCTTG
>JNBS01000997.1:0-17623 GCA_002081575.1 Thraustotheca clavata | reverse complement strand
GAAACAGCAAAGAATTCTTCATTGTAGAGAGGATTGATTGTTGGTGCTTTACGACCTGGAGTGATCTACATGTATATTTTAAAATTGACTATTGGAGATGATGGTACCTTGATTGCAGCTTGTAATTTGTCTTTGCAAATATTGTATGTGACCATTTTATACTTTTGAGCTAAAAGGAAGCCAACAAAACGTTGGTGAATCTTTTTGACAAGTTTTTGGTGACGGGTTTTTGGGTTGGAGATCAAGACAGCTTGGGTTGACATGATGGTACTGACAATTTCCAAACCAGCAGCCTAGATAGATAATGACTATCTGGAAAATATTGTAATAAATGTACCTTCATGGTTGTTCCAGTTTCAACTAAATCTACAATGCCATCGGCCAAGCCAAGCCCACAAGCAGCTTCGACAGATCCGCCAACATACTTGATTTCTAGTTGAATATAGTAAATAAATGAAAAATAAGTTCTGATATACGTGTTGGTTTGTCAGTCTCAAATTGTTTAAAGTATTCCGCGGTAATGGCTGGGAATGATGTCACAATACGTTTACCAGCAAGTTGCTTTGGGTGGGTAAATTTACTAGCAACAGGAGCTTGTACAGCCAATCTGCACTTGCCAAAATCCAAGTTCTAATGTACCTTTGTCATTAAAATTCTTGCATATCATGGTTACCATAAGTTCATTCACATTTGTCTCGGATTCAGCGATAATATCTTGTCCAGTAATACCAATATCAACATTACCTTCGCCAACATAAGTAGCAATATCGGAAGCAGGCAAAAACACAAGAGTTACTGGAAGTGAAGTGCAATTAGCAATGTCTAAACGATTTGGCTATCCATACAAAATTAAAAAAAATTACACATTAGATATCATTACCCGTTCATAATCAAGACCAGCACCATTGAGCAATTTAACGACTCGTTCATACAATCGTCCTTTTTTAGGGATAGCAAAGAGTAAATTGTCTTCCTTTTGTGGTGAAGCTGGTGAACTCATTCTCACGTTGAAAATATTTAAATGAAATCTTCCATCGAACTCCATGAACAAGTGCAATATGAATGGTGTAATCTTACTCGACATAATACTTGACTATAACGACATTACATTATCAAAAACCTTATCCTTCATATAAATCCATGTATGCTTCAATATATCATGTTTTTAAAACGAGGCAAGTCTGTCTCATAAATGCTTATTCTTGTGGTGATTTTTCATGCTTTTTCAACCTGCTGACAAAACTTAACGCGACAAGAATTTATTCGTCTGAACAGATTCAATCAATGACTATTTAATGGGTACAAATAGCAGCATAAATTGCATCTCAATGATCAAACTCTTTTTCAGTCTTTTTTTATAAACTGTCAGTTTCTTATTCTTCATAAAAAACGTTAAAATACGTTCATGTATTTTGTCAAGTCAGTTACTTTAACGTTGTTATTTATTTTGCCAAAGACTTAGCCAGTTGCTTGTAATTTTATTTGTTTGCTCCATCGACTGTGTCATTTCCTCAACGCTATCACTCAGCTGTCGAAGAGCTTGATTAAAACTTTGCATGGCTTTTGTACTTGCTTCATATTGAGCAACTACATTTTGGCGTTCATCATGTTCTTCTTCCATTCGTTGACAATTTTGACCAATTATAAAATGATCGAATGTTTATTGGTTAAAAACGGAAATATTTATAGAAACAGTATGAGATTTTAATGTTATTAAAAAATTTACATACGAACAGTTAGTTTGATTGCAATATTTTTATTTTAATACAAATGACATATAAATATCGAAGGTATGACTTGGGATCAAAAGTGAGCACTGATTGGTCCAGAAAGGATTTAGAGTATTTTGATTGGTCAATTCATGAGTAATTGTATGTGATTGGATAGAAACGCAGATACTATAAGATCATTGGCTAAAGGATTTGGATCTTTAGTTGGAGAAATCTTTCTACAGACATTTTTCCATTTGCGTACAAGAAGCAACATGCATGACTATGAAGCTGCTCAAGCCCATTTTTTATATGAAAACAGAGAGCCATGCAGTCAAATTGCATTGATTCAAATTGTTACCTTTGCAATTTCTTTTATCTTTACCTATGTAACCTGGTGGTCGGGTCTTTTTGGTTTATTGGTTGCAATGGTTGGCTATTATGGTTGTTTAACTCCTGTTGTACAAAGCAAAGTAAGCTTTATTCAATTCTACTACTTTGGCAATTGTTTCATTCTCTTACTACAAGCTCTTTCCGCAATTGTATTAATCGTTGTTGTCAGTGAATGGGTCATTATTACTGCTTGGGGTTGGGTAGTTATTGTTCTTGGTACAGTTTGCTTTGTTTTCCAAATGTACATCACGGTAAATCAATCTATATATGTCATAAAACTAATCATATCCTTAGTATATGGCTGTCCAGCGTTCCAACTCGTATCGTGCCGAATTAATGCGCAATCCACCTCCAGCAGAAATCATGGTCTATTCTCAACAAGCTGTCTACACAGCAGTGCCTCAGATGGTTGGAGGATACAAAGCTCCCATGGATACCAAATCCATTTAATTGTCGTTTTCACTAAGAAAATGTCGATTTTGCATTTACCATAGCTTTATATCCTCATAAAATGTACCTCATTTTCTTTCTTTAAAGCGTGTTTCAATGTACCTCTATAATGCAATAGATACACAATATCTAAATTGACAGATGTACCTATATTGAATTCAATGTTCTTGTAATGAGGGAGCCATTGCTTCCACCATTAGGTCCATTCATCCATTTGGACCTCGGGAGAAGATGTTTCCTCGTGTATGCTTCTCTGGAATCGCTCCTCTTCGTGTAGCAAGCCAACGTCAACTTAATCGTAAGCTAAAGCATCCAGCTACGTTGCGTAAGCTTGCACGACAACCAGCAGCTCCTGAGGTCGTTCGAACACTCAAGTACGAACCATCTTATGTACCTGAAAAAGTAAGCTTCAATGGCTGGTCTCCTGCTCGTGCTGAAGGTCCATTGGAAGGCGTACCATTCTCTGTTAAGCGTACGTCAACAGGCTTGCAATTGCCAGTGTACCGAGATTATCGCAATGGTCGTACTCGCATCATTACGATTGTACGTCGTTATGATGGAAATGAAAAGGAATTGCGAGATGAATTGTCGACTGTGTGCGATGGTTCCCCAGTCATTAGCCGTCCTGGACGTTTGGAAGTTGTTGGAGATTACTCGACCAAAATCAAGCAGTACTTGACTGGCCTTGGCTTTTAACTCATTCGGATAGACATAATAAAGAAGATTATACCACATAATCGACGTCTTGTTGTACTCTTGCAGGGATTTTTCACATTCAGCTCTTATTGTTATCTATATTCAAGTGTCCTATTTTTTTCAATATTGCTCAATTGAAATTTTAGGATGAAACTTATTGCAGATCTTAGAGCTTCATTTTGATTGCTTAATTACATCATTACTGCTATGATGGATGATCATGGCTTTGTATAAGCTTCAGCCATGATACTTACAACTAAATGGCTTAAATTTGCATCTGCTGTGGCAACTTTAAGCAATCTTGATTCAATAGGAAGAAAGAATGGTTTTGTAGCTGGGTTTTGTGTGAGGTTTGCAAGTACACCGATAGCAAGACGAGCAGTCTCAGCCTAGCAGCATTGATTTATTCCAAAGCTTTAATATGATATCCTTACCCTGCCACAAGCAACAAGCATGGCTATTTTCTCCATAGCAGAAGGTTGCCGAGCGATCCACAGCTACATGATAAATAAGCTAGGCACCGAGAAAGTATTTTACTCGAATATTGTCGTCTGATTCAGAGAGATAAAAGAGATTAAGTAGTGCTAAATCTCTCACTTCAAAATCCCCTTTCTTTGCTTCATCATTAGCTCCATCCCGACGAGATACAAATATCATTCCCATGTTTGCCCCAATACGTTCACCACCTATGAAATTTATAAAGCTATCAGTAAAAAGAGTTTACCTGTAGGTGACAAAGCTGAATCCCAAGGACGAGTAGACGATAGATATGGTAGTAAATCTCCATCAAGTTCATCACCACCGTCATTGTCACCAACATCATCATCATCTTCATCGTACATCCCAGCATTATCTTGTCCATCGTCTTCAATTAAAAGACTATCTTGACGATTACGACTCAATAGTTCTACTGTGCGTTGTAGGACTAATGAAAAGAGCTTATGGTTTTGTAATTGAGGCTTAGTTGGGTTTTGAAGGCACAATGATATCAAGTCCAAGCTTTTTAGAGCTTGAGACCGTCTTGGACGCTCCATAATTAAAGGAGCTAAAATACAAGTCCATTCATCTACATTAAGCCTTGGTTGATAGCTAGGTCCAATCTAGCCAAAATCTTTACTTAGCAGTCAAAATTCGAAAATACCTGAAGGATAATATCCATAGCAAAATCTCGCACTTCAGCATCATCTGCAACATCACAGCTTGATTGAGATGCCACTGGAGACAAAGTTTTAAAAAGCCATTGACGAAGGATTGTATGTTGAGTTAATTGTTTCTCATTTTCGCGGACCATTGCAAGATTACGAAGGATATTCAGCACACGAAGAAGATGTTCTTGTTCCTCAGCAATCTATTATAAAGGTAGAGCACTTTCAAATGTAGAGATGTACGCTAGTGTATTGAGCAAAGAGTTGAATTGATTTTTTCTCTGAAACACTTTCCAATTGCCGACACAATGCATCAAGCAGCCCTGGAGTATGAGCAAACAAAACATCACAATCACTATCTTTTGGATTGCCATACGACAAAACAGTAAGTTGATTTAGTGCCCATTCAAGATGATCAGGTAAATTTGAATCAAGAGCAAGTACAAGTCGATGCAAAACACCAAGATCTATCATTTAATTACTATTTCAAAGGAGTAATTCATACCTGTAAGTTGTTGTCGATGTGTTTTCAATCGTTTAGTCACCATAGGCAATGGTGTATATCGAATACTTGTTGTAGCTTGTATTTCAGCATGTGTGGCAATAGTTTCATACGAACGTCGTTGTGCTCCACTCTTTCCAAACACTTTATGCTGTTCAAAGGCTGCTAACCATCTACTTGACCATGAATATCCTATTGCATCAATATACCAACGTTGTATAAAGCTGTTCCAATTGAGTTGGTGCGATTTTAAGCTTCATACTCGCCACAATCGATGGCCAAAGTTGATTCTTGCTTACAATAACAGCTCCGCCCTTGTTTACAACTTCTTCATAAAGCTGTACGAGGTCAATGATCCGAGGAATGTTTAGCACCGAATCTGGCACAAGTGGCAGAGCTTGTTGCTGAAGCTGAGGTTGTAGCTTCTGGTAGAAAGCCATAAGACTCTGTAGAATGCGATTCTTGCCTGTTTGGCCTCGACAAAGGAGCTGTAGCTCGACCCATTGCTTCTGGCTCGTTTCTTTCCCTGCAACTTGCATTAATCAATCGTTATCGACAGATGGAAGACGAACTGGCGCAGTTGAAAATACTACGAGAGTCTTCTCGAGAGCTTGTTGAGTACTTGGAAAGCGTTCGTACGCAATTTGATGTGATACAGGAAGAAAACGAGAGTATGTGATGATATAGCGTTGATTTGGACTCATTTTTACACGTAGAAGCACTTCAAATCATGGAAAATTGGGCTGCTGTGTTTGCCATTACGAAAGGAATTGCAAAGATTCAAAATGAGAATGCTTCAGGAGGCTTTACGAGTATTCCTCTTTAATCTTAAAGACGTCATTTACTATCTACTTGTTATGTTAGCCTGTAATCTCTATTCATACTAAACACTGTATTGATGAACATACACTGTAAAATTCTGTATTTTAGATACGCTGTATTTTATGAATACACAGTGTATTTTGTATTTAGCTAATAGAAACACTGTACTTTGCTAATAAACAATGTACAGTAGTAGCATTCGTCAGACCCCCTAACTGTAGTGTGTGTTAAAAAATGTGTATGATGTAATATGGTTATTTTTATTTATTGTTTATTGGTGGGGTGTCCAATCAGATAGTATGATAGTATTTATAGTACTACTTTCTTTTTATAACAGGTTTTCATCATGTAAAAATATTATTTTGAAAAAGAACAAAATATTATTTAAAATGTTAGATCTTCAGTCAAATGCAACGACACCATTTCACCTCTTTGTGACGTGTCAGTGCTTACTACAACAGAAACATCAGTGTTTAAGTTAGCATGAGAATTTTCAAATTCACGCCAATGTTTGCTTTTCGGAAACAATTCTTAATTGATGAGGATTTTACATCATTCCAAACAATAGCTGATAACTCAGCTGCATCCATCAAAGTTGGAGGATGTCCATGGGAAACATTAAAAAAACCACTTCGTACAGTTGCCACCTCTTTTGCCAATAATTGTTTTTGATTAAAAGAAAGGTCAATATACTGAATGGTTTTCAACATAAGCAGGGATCTATAGCGCTTCTTAAAAGATGCTATAATTCCAAGGTCGCATGGTTGACACCAGCTAGTGCAATTAACTGGCATAAACCTAACAACGCGACCAAAACTAAGTCGCTTGAGATGTCCGGGTGCATTGTCCACTACGAGAAGAATTTTTCATGCTCGAGATGATCCACTGCAGGTACAAATACATCTTGTAGCCAATTCTCAAACACCTTGCCATCTAACCAAGCTTGGTCTTGGCTGTAGTAGGTAATGACAATTTCTTTATTAATGAGCATACTGGTTAGAAACTTTGCCAATCAACGTAACAGGAACTCAGGAACAGCAGACGGGGGTTCATTTGAAAGTTCTTCCAATGTGTAGAGTAGCTGAACGGTAGTTTTGTCTACTTCAGCTTCCTCCCCATGTAGGTGAACATGACTAGTTGCATTTCTACGACGGAATCGATTCAACCAACACCAAGTTGCATGAAACTCGGATGAAGCAATAACCATTGTGGTGGCAATGTCAACAGCTTTTACCAATGCCATTGAAGGAGGTATGGTTGTCTTGTTTTCGCGATGAAATTGTAACCAATTGTGCAATTTAATCTCAATATCAAGATGTTTGGCGTATGATAGGTCCTAGTGTTTTCGAGAAACTCTTTTGATTTATTTTGGCATCGAGACCACACCTTAAATCTATTACCCCACAAGAGGCGAATAGATTTAGGAGACACTAGATTTTCTCGTGCAAAAACAGCAATTTGGCGCTTATTTGCCGACAGAGTTCCTTCAAAATGTTGAATCGTTTGTCTTCGGTTAAACGAATGCTACCACCTTGCTTTGATACCATTTAAACAATTTGGAAAATATGCTGCAGAAAAGAATTGCTCTGATGTTGTTTTTGAGACTTCCCGCCAAAATTTGCGTATTTAAATGATGTCCATAAATTTAAATTATTTACAGTTTTGGGAGCGAATATGTTTCAGATACACATGAAGAGGAGGTTTGACGAGCCTACTGTATTTAGCTAATAAACAATGCATTTAATAAACAATGCATTTAGCTAATAAACTATGCATTTAGCTAATAAACTATGCATTTAGCTAATAAACTATGCATTTAGCTAATAAATCATGCATTTAGTAAACAATGCATTTTGTCAGTGCTCACACAGAACTTGTTGGATAATCATACCATGGCAGAATTTACTCTAAGCGCCAAATTACTACCACATTTCTCGAGATTTTGTGCTCGTTTATCCCTACTTATATTTAAACAATGAGAATGTATGAAGCGAGGATGAGTCTAGAATACTACATACTAGTTAATGAAATATATAAAGGTCGTAACACGTCAATTTAATCACTTTCAAAACGAAATGGGGTGAGTGAGCGATCTCCATACAGATATTCTTTGTATGGCAAGTCGCCTATCGCAATTTCTCTGTTACCGTTCCATTGTACAAGTAGAAGCAATATGGTATGACGTGATTCAAATCAAGTGGAATGGAAATCTATCTATACTACCCACAACTAATTACATGGATTGTCTATGGCGCCATATTCGATCTCGACGCATGTATGAACACAGCAAAAAGTATTTTTCGGGCCAGTTAGAAAATTCTTATATCACTAAATACACTTTTGAAAAGTCAGGCGATTATATTCGTATTCCAAATTATATTTCACCTGCTATGAAAATTATGCGGCTTGATGAAGCATCTGAAGTATTAGATATCCTTTACCAGCGGCATTTGATTGTGTATATTTTGGTGATGTGCAATTCCTGTGTTATCTCGTTTTAAACCATGGAATCATACCCCACGCACCTGAAAAAGGCTGATGGATGTGATTTAGTTATGAATATCGCTGCAGAAAACGAGCATTTGGACATGATCAAATTTTTACACGGGGCTGGAAGTGAAGCTTGTTCGACAGAAGTCATCGATCGAGCTGCACTTTATGGTTGTCTTGAAGTTGTCAAATTTCTTCATGAGAATCGATCAGAGGATGCACAACAAATGCCATGGATGGAGCTGCTGGAAATGGTCATTTTGACTGTCAAATTTCTTCATGATTATCGCTCCGAAGGGTACACTACGGAAGCGATGGATTCGGCAGCTAGCTATGGTCATTTGGATATAGTTAAATGGCTCCATCAACATCGCACAGAAGGATGCAGTAGCAAAGAGTTGGACTTTGCTGCTTAGTACAATCATTTAGAAATTGTTAAGTGAAGGATGCACTGTAGACGCAATAGATCGGATGTTATCAGTTGTGCTGCCGCAAATGGTCATTTAGAGAATGTCAAGTATCTCAGTGAAAATCGCACCGAAGGTTGCTCTACTAAAGCAATGGCTTTGGCTGCTTGTTATGGCCACTTTAAAGTTGTCAAGTGGCTTCATGAAAACCGAACAGAAGGATGTACAACAAAGGCAATGGACAATGCTTTTAGTCGAGGTCATTTAAATATGGCCCAGTATTTACATGAAAATCGCACTGAAGGTTGCACAGGCAGAGCCATGGTAATAGTCGCTTGTGAGGGTCGACTACCAGCTATCGAATGGCTTTGTAAGAACATAACGGAGAAGTGGGGGGCAGATACTGTTGACTATACTGTTGAACGAGGCCATATCGAGAGTGTTAAAATATCTGTATGAGAAGAGAGGGATGGTATGTAGTCGGAAAGCATTAGAAATGGCAACTAAAAGTGGCCACATTGATGTACATTGCGGACAATTAAAAGTTTAAATTTTACAAGTTGCCAAGCAGCTAAAAATGGTAATGATGATAGTTAGGACTCTTGTCAACCGCAAGATATTAGCGAGTTTGCCCATACAAGTATTCAAACTCAAAAGGAACTTTGGTGAATTATAGATAGATACTATTGTTTAATTGATAAGGCATAGTACTGAATTACCCTTTGCTGTAAAAGGATTTTATATATATCATATCACAAAAATCCTTTACTCAATGTCGGCATACAGTGTTTGTATGAAATACTGTACAGAGGAAAACAGTGTATAAAGAAACAATGTATAATAAAACAGTGTATATAGACAGTGTTTGACTTAACAGCGAGTTGGATGCGTACACTGTATTTAAACCAACCATCATCATGACCAAACTTCCATCGTTTGCTCAAGTGTTTGCTCAATATGTACAACAAGAGAAAGATTCTAGCAGTGTAAACGACTCTTTACAGCAGCTACAACCTTTATATGGTAAGATTTGTTTTCATAATGAGAAAAAAATCACATTTTTTTCATGTAGATATGACTCCGACTGAATTAGATGAAGAAGAGCTGATTGAATGGAATACAGCAGAGTTAAAAGAGTTGAGATCAAAACTTGCAGAGCCAATTCGAAAGCATCGAAGACAATACACACTTAAACAAAAAGCACAAGCACTATTGTTTCTTGAAGATCATTCACAAGGTCAATTAGAAGCAAAAATGGGCATTCCACACTCTACAATATCTGGCTGGGTACGAGATAAAGAGAAAATATTGAATAGCTGCTTAAATCGCAATCGACGGCGATTAAAAAAACAAACAAATTAAGAAGTGGTTGATTTCTGATTCATATCATTTCAGTCTTTGATGAGTCTCTTACTGATAATATAACGTAAGCATGAATGACATTGAAATCAATTCATTTAACAAATATATGCTATGAAGATTATAGCAAAAGATTTGTACATGAAAGTCATGTTTAATCACATTAGAGATCCAATGTAAAGTTGTAGATTTCTATTGAGCTTCATCACGATAAGCAATGCAAAAGAATCGTTTAAAAGGAAAGAGAACTGTTTGATTTGGTTGAACTGGGTATGCTTGGCTAATAAGTTCTGCATAGGCTGCTTTAAATGCTTCTTTGGCGGATGGTTCTGATATAGCATTTACATAAGGCCCAAGTCCAGTTGATGACACAAAATCAACAACAGGATGTGATCCTTCTTTCTTTTCTAAGAGTTGAATATACTCAGTAGTCCACAATTGCATTGTCAATGGATTAGTATCGGAGACAAGCAATTTGTAGTATTCATCAGGATCCATATCAGTTGTGACCCAGCGAACTTGGGATACATCTTGAGCAATTTTGTCTGCTGCTTTTGACATGAGAACATGACTAGCTTGTTGACGAGTATCGGGCATTTGGAAAGCAATACAACCCCCTACTTCTTGCCATTAACAGACTTTAATCAATCAATTACCTGGTTTCACATACGACATGAGTTTGGGTAAAAGTGTACGATGAACATCAAATGATACCCAATGCAATGCAGCATTAGAAAAGATCAAATCCACAGGTTCATCGCATTTAAAAGATTCAAAATCAGCTTGCAAATACTCAATTTGAGCATTCTTATCAAAAACTTTTTCATGAGCATTTTTAGCGGATTCCAGCATATCAAGAGATGAATCCACACACAAAATTCGTGCTGTAGGCCATCGTTCTCTATATAATCATCAGCACAAGGAATAATTTAGTATTTCAAACAGCATAAATGGAGTGATGTTGCCTGTACCAGAACCCAAATCAATGATTGTTTTTACGTCATGATCAATTGAAATTCGTTCCAAGAGATCCAATGCTGGTCTCAAACGATTCGATTCAAAGCAAAGATATTGCTTTGGAGCCCATGCTCGTGCTGTTCGTAGTGCCATTGTAAATTGAAAAATGACCTCATTGAAAATCGTCAAAATTTAACGTCAGAGCTCGGAAGCATATGCTAATCAAATCAGAGTATCTTGGACTTGATCACACTATTCACAAGAGCGTAAATTATTCAATGGATTTGTAAGTCCTACAGCTTGTAGACTAGTCACGTATGATGCGTACAAACTTGTGTATTTTCTCATTTGAAGCTTGGAATTCTACCTTGTTGCAATTCAGATAATAAAATAATTGTTACCTACAAAATTTGTTGGTAGATTGATGATTTCTTATAATTAAGTTGAAGCTATCATAAAGGAAAGATAGGATTAAGAAAAGATTGAGAGCTATAGGTAGAAGCAGTTAAAGAAACACATCGAAACGAATTGACTGAAATAATGCTTCAAGTGTACGTGAATGGTCCCCCTGGAAGTGGAAAAACTACGCTATCTAAACGTCTTGCAGCTTCATTAAAGTTAGATCATCTATCTACTGGAGATATTCTCCGAGAACATATCAAAACACGTACAGAATTGGGTAAAATTGCTAAAAAATGCATTGCAGCAAAAACTCTTGTGCCCGATGAAGTTGTCGTTGATATGCTTGCTGATCGTATTGCTCGTTCAACGCAAGGTTATATCCTTGATGGATTTCCGCGTACTACTGAGCAAACAAAGTTACTTCGGTTTAAATCGATTGTTCCCAATGTTGCTTTGCTCCTAGAGGTTTTGTTGAGAATTATATTGATGCCTAATGCTAAACTAGCTACCACGAGATGAAATCAAACCACGTATTCAAGGACGACGTATGGACCTAAAGACTGGAGATATTTACCACAATGAATATCACATGCCATCAGATCCAGCAATAGCTGCTCGGTTGATTCAAGTATGTAGTTTATACTTGTATTTGCTTAGCTGGTGGTGTAGAGAGATGATGATATAGCTGAAAGAATTCCAGCTCGAATTGAAGCTTATGAGCATTATGGAAAACAAACCAACCGAGAGTTTACTAATTTGGCGTATGATATTGATGCGGATCGATCGATTCGCGATGTTGTTGCTGAAGCCACAGATATATTGCGGTCAGTGAGTAAAATTAAAGTGAAAAAAGAGTTTTCAAACCAAGTGACACCACCGCCACCGATGACAAAGGTATGTTGTGCAATAATCTCATTATTCCATGACTAAGGTAGCTTGAGCCGGAAGAAATTGAGTTTAGCCCACCGAAACCAGCAAGACAAATCTCTCGAGTAGAAGACACTGCAGCTAGAGTGGCAGCAGCTAGAGTGCAGAAAATTGAACAAGAAATTAAAAGTATTGACTTGGATTTTCAAACTCCACTGGAAGACAACAATTATAAAGCAGTATTCAATATACCGTAAATTGAAAAACTCAAATGCAGTAGGATACAGCAAAACTTGTTGAAATGGAGCGCTTTAAAACAATGCTAGTATCTGGTTTTGATGTTATCAAACATGGCCGGCGTGGTGCTCCACATACACGAACAGTAAGTCCCTTGCGATTCCATCATTGACTTATCGTTTAAAGCTTTTTGCTGACGTTGAATTCAAACGTTTATTTTGGCAAAAGCCTGATAAAAAAGAGCTGAAACCCAAGCTCGATACAAGTATTGCGTTAAGTGATGTGATCGAAGTTGTTCAAGGCATGAAAACTGAAGTACACAAGTATTGTAACATTATTGTTGATATTGTCTACTAGGTTTTTAAACGTTCTGGGGACTCTAGTAAGGGTGGTCGATACTTTTCATTGATTGCAGATGATCGTACACTGGATATTGAAGCCTCTTCTGATGAGATCTGCGCTTTACTTGTCATGGGCTTTACTGAATTAACACAACTCAATTAAATTCATTTTAATGGATGGGTTGAGCAGCCTTTACCACCAGCTATGACAAGACACGATGTCGAATTAAACATTGATAGTAGACTTGCTGCTATCGAATATATTAAAATGGCAAAGCAAGCAAAGACAACAGTTCCTCCAACAATAGGGTAATGAGCTCGGTCACGTTGTTGTAGCTGGTGAAGAGCAGGTTTTTGGTTTGGTAGTAAAGGTACACAAAAGCAGGCTAGAACTGTGGTGCCGTAGTAAATTAGGTAAGTATAAGCAACTTGGTTTCGCACATATGAAGTATCAGATCGGATCGATTCTTCATCGACTTGAAATGAGCCAAAGATGGCATTAGCCACCACAGGACCAAATACCGATGGTAAGTTTGACACTGTTGTCATGAGGCCATATAGCACACCCTCATTTCCAATATCAGCGAGCTCAACAATCAAAAAGGAGGACACAATAAACTGCATGGCGTATGGTAAATTTTCAGTCAAGGGTACCCCCACATAGAACCACTGGTTCCTTAATACGTTGTATATTGTAGCATATTGCACAATCGCATCGATGACATTAGCTGCTATTGTTGTAATTATGATTACCCAGTGCCAACTCCACATTGTGCCATATCGTCCCATGATTGCCAATGCAGATGCAAATAAGAGATTTCCAACAATGGTAGTGAGTTGGTTATTGACATTTTCTACTTTAGCCCAAACAAGCATGACATAAGGCGCAGCAGTTGATGTGATCCCAGAATTAAGAAAGTTGAAAAGAAAATTAAAGATCATTACTTGCCATGTAACTCGTTTTTGGACAAGTATCCAACAATGACTGAAGTAAGCAGATAATGTTGCTATATTGCTGTCATCTTCAGGCATATTATCCTCAATGAAGATAATGGTTATAGGTATCATAAAGCAGCAAGGAAATATTGCAAATATGATAAAAATTGTGTTGATACCAATATCCCACGAATAATTACCTGCAAAGTTTTTTGAGTTTAAGCCAAACCCAACTAGTGCTGCTGCAACAGCTGCAGCTAGAGTTCGAAGCATGTAAATAAGAGACTGCATTCGACCTCGAGTTGCCATCGGTTCTTGCTGAGCAACTTGAACAACTAGTGCATCAGCTGGAACATCAGCAATTACGTAAGAAATAGTTGCGAGGCCAAACAAAATTGCAACTAGCCCACCTTTGTCAAGTACTGCTTCATTATCTTCAGCTGATGGGTCATACGGTGGACCCATGTCCATCGTTGCTAAAACAATCATAAACGCGAGAGTTAAAGTCCAACCAATTAGCATATATGACTTGCGTCGGTAGCCGAGTATTGGAACACAGTCCGATAAAATGCCTACAAACACTTTTAAGGACCAACCAAGGTTAACCAAAGTTTTTGCAGAGTTAAATTGGTGCCCTCGTAAGTGGAAATAAGATGTAAAATATGGATAAAGAAGATTGGGAATAGCCCCATAAAGCAATCCAATGCCAATGTATTGAGAAAGCAATGCTAACATTGCTGGTGTGGTGTAAGAGGGGACACCACCAGGACGCAACGCACCATCTTCGAGTGGTGCAAGGTATATACTTCGGTTTAAATCGTCCGATGGGCAAGAAGACACAAATGATCGGCGGTCGATGAGTTCATGGGATGACCGCCGTTGCATCGCGTGGCCATTGACGAAATACAAATTGCCAACAGGGTGTAGAGCACATGGAATAGACGTCTGCTGAAGAGTTTTCAAAGAAGTTGCATCATCTTGCATTTGTACTTTGAAGGTAGTTCACACATTTGCACTGCATGAAGCCATTAAACTTGTACTTTTGATTTACATCACCTTCACCGGTGGTAGCAATCTCAAATTGCTCAACGAACAATATGCAAAAGTTACTCATTCCAGTGCTCACTTTTGACAAAGTTTAATGAATTGTATTGCGGGAAATAAATGCTGATAGTTGATAAGATTTGCATGAACACACCCATAAGGAAAAGGTAGGTACAACGCAAACAGGTGTAGGAACATCATAATCTTCGGTGAAATGGGTGTTAATAGTTGATGAGGTGGTGAAAGCACCAAACCATGAAAAAGAATAGAATTTCCATCCAAGCACTGTTAGAGAAGGGGAATGACAGATTACTTGTTAAGCAGGAATTTCACCATAACTGCGTGCTATGTACAATTGACGATCAAAGTGTTTGGCTTGAAAAACTCGAGTCGAATGAATTGGTTTACTCTGTCTCATGCGTGTCCCAACCAGAGTGAACCCACATTGATTTGGTGGCGCTGTTTGCCTTGATTATACAGTACTTGTATGCAGAGCAATTTGGTGTTTAGTTTGAATAATTATTCCAAAGGCGAGTTATTATTTGGTTCTATGGAATAAACTTTATTGGGCTATTCGAGCGGTTGATCTTCCATAACTTCATCTTGAGCATCCATGGGAGTTGGTGTGAGGGCAACATCTTGTACAAACACAGGATCATGCGATTTGCTATTAGCACGACTTGGTCTTGTATGCGGTTCATTACCAGCATCTTGAGCTACAACTTTAGGAGAACGAAGTGCCGAAGGACAAATTTCCTTAGGAGAGCTCTCTTTCGTAAACTTTTTAAACCAACCTGGTCGATTTTCTACAATATCTTGTTTTGATGGACCAGCTTGTAATGGTGGTGTTAATGATGAATTAAAAGTTTTCGAGGTTCTCTTTTCTCCTCTTGAGTTTGGTGTCGGTGGTGATTTTGGTGTTTTTTCTTGAACTTGAGATCGTTGTTGCTTTTTGGTTGGTGAAAGACATTGACACTTTAGCATTCGAATGCAGCAATTGTTAGTACCATACTTGAGAATGAAATCATACGTGCCCATGCCAAGATAAAGCAAATATGTGTGAAAAGCAGTGAGAGCACCATAAGCTGCCCCAAGTATCAAGCATATTATATTGTGTATCCACAAAATCGCCTATGGGTTGGTGTCATTAGATGAATCCAATATACTGCTTTGTACCAAAAGAACATTGTTATTCGCCGTGGGATGAAGAGTAATTATGTGGTCTAGCCATGTCGTTGCAAGTACTGCACCAATTATTGCTTGGTAAATACACTTAAGAGTTCCTGTAAGGATTAGGATATAAAATGGTTCATAATTAGAATCACCAATGCACGTATTTAACCTACAAATTGCATGATACTACATGAGATGAAAATACATACCATGTGCAATGATGATCTAGACCTGGGCTGTTCTTTGCACATGCACTGCAGTACCGAACTGGTTTAAATGGAACTGGAATGCACAATTTTTTTGGTGAGGGTGTGAGTGCAGGATTTCGAGTTTCGCATAAATACCAACAACAAAAGAAGACAAGGCTCATGCAAACGTAAGGCAATATTACACAAAGAGCCTAGAGCACCATGAATACTCAAGTTATTTCATGAATAAACCAAGGAAACTTCCAAGCAACATCCAGCAATCGCTATAAAAGCCTAAATAACATTAATCAAGGGTACAAAATGGGAGCTACAGCTATTAAAGTGGGCTGAAGAAACCAACTAAACATTTGATCTTTGGAGTATGGACGCTGTAGCCCATTTAGTCGCACGTTGTGGCGCATTGAAATGACGTGGTAACACAAAAATCAACGATAATTATAAGCGTAATAATAGGTGTGGAAGTTGGCTATATATAGAGTGGGTCAAGTGCTAATAATGGACACTTTCACTGGAGACTGAATATGAATTTAATAATGAATACACTTTTAACTAGGAACCTTTTGGTCCATATGTTATTTTCCAGACTTGCAAACCAAAGCACTTTTCCATGGAATTAACCCAACAGAGCTCACAGGTAAGATCTTTTGTTTATTATTTGAACTCTGCTGGGTTAAGTTCATGCAAAAGTGCTTTGGTTACCACTATGTAGTAGTTTGGAAAATAACATATGGCATTACATTGGCGGGAACGAAACAAATGTAGTGGGGATATTTGTTTCCTTGTAAATATAGCACTTTTATCCTGAATAATGGGAAAACGATGTACAGTGATACCTCCGCACCACTAACTAATACACTGTCAATTTTAATAAAATAGAATTTCAACAGCATTTCAACTGACGAGTGATTTATTTATTTCCAATGACAATTGAAGGGACAAATGCCAAGCGTGCACGCATGGATATAACCCAGAAGAATGACTTGTACCATTTCTACTTAAGGAACCCTAATCTCACACAAGTCGAAGTTGGGAAATGGTTAAAAAAAACTTTTAACTTACAAAAAACACCAGACAAGCAAACGGTTCGACGAATTGTGCGAAATCCACCATCTCCAACGAAAATTAAAAAGAATCCCAAGCAGAAAACCAAGTCAACAGTGACTTCAGAAGAGCTTGAGTTTAAACATATCAAATGGATCGATTTTTGCGAAACGTTTAATCTACCAGTTGTGTCATACTCAACAATTCGCATACAAGCTAATGTACTTAAATGTCAATTTGCAAGTGAAGCAATTAACAAACTTGATAATCTTGCAATGTCAAATGGCTGGATCGAAAAGTTCTTAAAACGCAATCAACTATCTACATGACGTGAAGGAGGAACTCGTGCACTACAACAAGGACAATGTTTTTAAGTTTAGATGAATGTGCACTCTTTTATGCACGATTACCATCAAGAACCATCTCAAAGAAGCCTATAAAAG
>JNBS01000995.1:0-23122 GCA_002081575.1 Thraustotheca clavata | reverse complement strand
AGGCTGCAATTCTTTAGGTGAAGGCTCTTTTGTGTTGTTTTGATCTCGATTCAATTGCATTGGAAACATATCTTGAATATGACGACGTGGTAAAAGCTCTAATATAAAATGCACAGCCTAATACAAGAATAATTTCATGATAATTCTTTTTCTACCTGAATCATGCTTTTTTGCATCAATGTTGTGTACCAATTTGGTAAAGGTGATGGACTATCAAGAGCTACATGGGATGAAGATGTAAGTGCTGCTCTTGATATACTTCTTCGACGATATGTGACTCCTGCTGGTGACATCGTATGTCTTGTAAATTTTCGCCATAATTCCATGGCTTCATGTCCAAACACAATACGATGAATACAATGCTGCACAACACCAGTACCAGCTAAAAGTTCAATCCATAGTGGCTTAATTGAGCACTTGAGATACCAGCGTCTATGCAAGAGTTTAGAAATAAAAATTTATGTAAATACTTACGAGAACCATTCTGCTGTCATGTCCAAACAAGCCATGATTGAATAAGGGGGAATCCATTCTGCAGTATTTCCTGTGAGGTTTGGTTCAGTAATGACAATATTTGGAGGACTCCAAGGACCAAAGAATTGAGCTGTTACCAAATATACTTTAGCTTGGACATCAATTGGTACATAAATCCATTCATTTGGTAATCGTAGCAGTAAAGTTTGAAGACATCTTAATAAGCGCAGAAGTCCACGTTGAGATGTTTGAGAAGGTGCTGCTGATGAAATTGATGGTTTACGTAAAAATAGTGCTGTTCTTGGTGTCGAGTACATGAGAATTTGTAAAAGCGTAATATAAAGTTGACATTGTGTTGCAATATCATGAGTCTCAATGAAAAGATTATAAAAGTGTCGAACAGCATCAGTTGATATCGTATCATCTTTGTCCAACATAAATGGAATTAAACGTTGAACAACCATTGTTAAATTATCATTTTCAATGATAACTTCAGCATTGATCTAATTGTTTATACTTATCCAGTAATTCATTCAAGGAACTTACCACTTTAAATTTATTAAATGCTTCAACTCGAACTTTATTTGATGAATGTGTCATATTTTCAAGCAACATTTTAATCTGTTCTTTTGTCACTTGCATTTCTTCCTCTCGTCCACTACTTTAAAGGGCTCATTTTCATTTAAACACTAGATAACTTACGTCCAAAAGGACCCATCTTCATCTGCGTCATCATTCATTGAAAATACTTCATATCTTTCAACATCACGAGCACTTCGTACTTCATCCTTACTTTTTAACAATTCCAATGTATATTTTTCAAAATACTTGGGAATATCGTTCACTTTAAGTAATTGTTGCATGATTAATTGTACATTACCAGCAACTTCTCCATGTACAATCATTTGCAATTGATGAAAATGTGTTGCATATTTCATGACCATTTTATCAAGAACCAAGTCGACATATTGCAATTTCTTATCAAATGATACAATCATCCATTGAGGATTTTGACTCATTTCTTCATCAACAAAGCTATTAATTGTGTCTGTAAGGTGTTCTTGAAGCAATTCACGTAGATAATTTGTATATTTCAGACTCCAAAAGAGTGGAGTATCATTTGGAAGTGTTTTCATCACCAATCTCAATCGTATAATAGCATCTTCGACCTAAGAAAGCAGCTTATAATCAAGTACAATACGTATATCTACCGCTTCTCCATCTTCTATTGTCATTTCCTGTGGTGTTTTGCTCAAAAAGAGTCCAAGTACCTCCTTAAGTTGCTCTTCCATTCAATATAGATATCGTATCTTTCTTAATAAGTTAATGTATCGCTACATGACAACATGGGCATTCAAGAGAAACATTGAGAGCTTGTACGATGCATTCATCATGGAATACATGGCCACAAGAGAGTGTCGAGATGCACGAATTCGATTCAACGTTCGTGCTCAAATACCGAGTGCAGAGGGAGCATGTGCTATCACCAAGTGATCCTGAGCTTGATGATGAGCTTGAACTCAAGTTAGACGAGTGAGGAAACAAGTACATGCTGTCCTGAACGTTTAAATCTTCAAAGAGAAAGTTGTACAGTGCTTTAGGTACAGAATCGCATGTGGTCGAACAAAGTTGACTTGCAGGATTTACTATGAACGCTACGATCGTGTCAAGTAAAACCTGAAAAGCTCGAATACGTTGAGTAATAACTTTGCCATGAGAAAAGAGTGAAAGAGGATTTGGACGAGGCATTTTCTGTTGAATATCCATATAAAACCAAGGACAAACTGAAGTACATTGATGACCAAGATGCAAAGCTTCCATCACATCTTTTTGTAATCTTTTAAAATCACGATGTCGTTTACGTGTTGTTATCATTGCTTGGGTTGTTGGATTTGTTATTGTTAAGACATAATGTGTTGTTTTTGATGGTTCAGATACAATAGCTTTTGTCACACGTATTGAAAGCATTTCTGTTGATGCCATTGAGGAAAGGAAATTGACAACTGTTCACTGTAGGCAATGTTATATTATTGACAGAGCAACATTTTTCTCAAAGAGCGTATGACAGAAACATTTTATTTGAATGAAATATATCTGTCAAGTGAATTATTGCATTGCTTTCAACATATTCATGCTTTCTACTAGATGGATTTCCATTAAACAATTCATTTAACATGGAAAAAGCTAAGGAAATTTAGTATTGCTCTATTCTACAAGAGAGAGAACATTGAGCTCTCATTAAGAATTTTAAAATATTTAGACTATATAAATAATAAAATGAATGTAATAAAATAAAAAGGATTTATTAGAGAGAGTGTTAAACAGCAATGTGAGTGCTACTGGATTCTGATCGTCATGTCAGTCCTGGGAAGGTCTGAAAAACATAGACTTCGATTGTGCTCTTTATCATATCTGAGAACAAAACCTATTTTATTGAAAATGACTTTGAATTCTTTAAGAATACATTAACTTTGTGGTTATTTCTGAGTTAAGCGTCATGTTGATTTTGTTGGGGTATTTTAGTAATCACATCATTCAGATACAGTGTGATTTTGATTAAATGTAACACAAACCTCTGCTGATATGTTGTATTTTTTATTAACGGATTTTTACATAGAGAATGATTATTCACTTGATTCAATGTTACTTTTATAGCATTTTCGTACCTATATCCATTTCTTACTACTGCGTTGATTAGTAGGAACGTATTAGTAGTAGTAGGTGGATAGTTATGATAATGACGCGATTAGATTATCCTACAACTCTTTTAGAGAACTTGAGCGTGTCTAAACTTGATAAAGAACAAGTAGCAAAGCTTGAATTTCACTTTAAAGCTTTGTGTAGTGAGTAAAATTTGTATAGACAAAATGCTGGTATTTGGCAGGGCAAAATGGAAAAGTTATGTCACTGTTTACAGGTTGGAGCATGGCGCGTGCACTTTTGAAAGTAACGTAAATACTTAAAATTGCACAAATCGTAATCACAATGTAGCAATACAATCGTTCGTACCAAGGTATTGATCCAGCAAACACAGCCAAATAACTCAAAATTGGCAGAATAATACAGCTCATTGACACTGAAGATGCTCCAATTAAATCGACCAACTCATGAAAATGATCATGAAGAATTACAGATACAATTGTGAGTGCAATCACAATTGCTATTCGAACAAGACTACATGCTAAAAATCTTGGGTTTTCCTCCACTTGATTAATGGTAACTTTTTCTTGGGAAGAAGTCTCTTCATCATTTGCAACAAGTGAGACTTGTTGGGGATATTCTCTTGTATCATTTCCTTCTTCACATTCATCAGCAGTAGATGCTGTTGTTATGGTAGACTCATCCACATCAGTATCAGGCAATCGATTATGTTCTGTAGATTGATGTACACCAAGTAAATAGCGTTCAGCATAATAAAAGGATGGATGTAAAAGAACATTAAATCCAATTGTAATATGCAATTGCATCGCCATAAATGCCAAGACAACAGGTCCACGTGGAGATTTAAATCCCAACAATGTACCAGATACTGCAAAAAGTAGATTACCAGGAATCTGACATCCTACCATTGTATAACCAGTGATAGCAATCGCACAAAAGAGTACTGAAACAAGCAGTAAAGTAGCAAACACAACTCGAGGCATATGCCTTGGATTTGAATGTTGTCTTTGAAGATCTGGAATAACAATTGCAGCTCCATACGCCAACGATAAATTACCAAACGTAGATGCAATGCTATCAAACGTAATTTCTGGTGAAGGAATCAATTCCACAGTAGCAAATGGGCTCATATAATAAACTAAAACTCCAAGTGCAATAAAATCAGCTAAAATTGTTCCAATGCACCCAGCTAATGCAGCACCAGCACCTTCTTTTAATGTAGGTACAAGAGTAATTGGTAAAAGTGTAATAGCCATAATAATTGTCCAATTTCGAGGTGTAAATGCATCTGGAACAACAGTATCTAACAAAGTACCTCCAAGTACTAAGAATGCACAAGGTACAAACAGACAAACTCCCATTTGCGAAAGAATAACAAGAATTCGTCCAGTTCGACCAAGAGCCCAGTCTCCCTAGAGCATTCTAAGCTTCCATTCTCATGATATTACCTCGTACAACATCAGCAAATGTGTGTACATGGGATGGTGCTAGGAGCATGACCTTGGAACAAACGACAGATGCATACACATTCGCAAAACCCATGAACGCAAGAGCAAGAGAACCCCATAGCGGACCTGCACGTGCAAAGTTTCCTGGCATTCCTAGCGTCCCAATGCCATAGACACAACAGAAGAGATTGAAGGCCGCCTTGGCATCTTCGAGATCGAAATAGCTCATTTCAAATAATTATCTTAATACCAGATGCCCATGGAGCTTTCAGGAACTCATTTCTTTGCTATTGATTTGAATGAAGATCATTACGTGAAGCTGATTGTTGATTCAAATAGTTGTCTATTGCATAGTCTCTTTAACAGAGAAACTTTAGATTCCTTCGTAGAGAATCTTAATGATGATTTCATTGTTTATGTGGCTTGTGTGAGCTTGATAAGCATTGATTTATCTGTGGTATTTCATTGTTTATTTGCCTTGTTTGTGCTTAAGAAGCTTTGGATTTATCAGTGGTTATTACTGTGGTAAAAATGTATCAAGTTCATTGACAGGGTTTGATATATGATTTTGAATGGATTACAATGGATGATTTAGATGATTTTCAATAGCTTTTGAAATGGTAGGAAGAGAGAAAGAATGACAACCAAACTAGCGTTGTATTTTTTAACTCTATTCTTCGAAATGGTAAGGATCCTTCTCGGACTTTGGAGCCATGATAGGACCAGGCAAAGATTCCCCTTCAGCCAAGATAAACGTTGGGAATGGTGGCTGTGCTGCATCCTTAAATTTTTTCTTTCGGGCATCTGTAACACGTACAATGCCACCAGGAGCACCAGGAACAGTGCCTTTCACAAACAAAAGATTGCGTTCTGGATCAACTTTAAAGACCCAAAGGTTATCACGGGTAACACGTTTACCACCCATACGACCAGGCATCTTCTTTCCTTTCCACACTTTACCAGGATCTTGACATTGACCAGAAGAACCCATGTGACGTTCCGTCTTCGAGTTACCATGAGAAGCAGGTTGACCAGCGAAATTATGACGCTTCATGACACCCTGGAAACCTTTACCTTTGCTTGTACCACATACATCAACGTATTGGCCTGGAGCAAAGTGCAATGCATTCAATTTCGTGCCTGCTGGGATCAAAGCATCGTCCGAAACACGAAATTCCTGTAATTCACGCTTGGCAGGTACACCAGCCTTGGCCAAATGACCAAGTACTGGCTTGGTCAAGTTCTTTTCCTTACGCAAACCAGCTCCCAATTGAATAGCACTAAAACCATGAGTTTCCTTGTCCTTGATTTGTGTTACTTGGCATTCTTCGACTTGAAGCACCGTGCATGGGTGAGCAAGACCCCAGTCATCGTACACGTGCATCATGCCCATTTTAACAGCCAAGAGCCCTGTACGCTTCGACTCTGGTGTCCATTGCTTTGGTTCAAGAGCTAAAGAAGACAACGCACGTGGAGCTCCAAGCACACGAGATACAAGAGATCGACGGACGAGCATCTACTTGGTGGTCAGAATTCAATTGAATGCATTGCCCTCCAGTGAGCATTCATTGTAATTTTACATTTTCATTGGTCAAAATCTATTCCATAATGACATTAGATTGGTTATTTTTTTATATTTTCAGCAAATCAAAACAAATGTTACACTCATTTATTAGCTCAGAAAAGAATAATTCTCAAGTTTTTTGCTTTATAAGATTGTTACATGAGATAACTAAAAGATAGGATTGCTAAATGAGGTAAGTCAAATGTGAGCAATGGATTTACAATATATTAATGATTTCTATATCATTCTTCAGACAGAGCCGTGAATTCTTTCATTAGCATTCTCCAAGTTAACATTATTGATTGACATGATAGCAATAACTGTGGAAGTTACCAAGTGAAGTACAGTTTTTTCATACTAAAATCATTTTTATCGCTAATGTCAGGCTTTGAAAAATTAACAAAGGGATGATTCCAATTGATGTCGACTCCTTTTCTTACTAACTCTTTCACTTGGTCTAATTTTCCACGTGTTGTAGCAATGTACATAAGTTCTTCGTCCTAAATTGCTTGAGTCTACAACATTTAATTCATCCAAAGTTAAAACTCATTTTCACTTTGTTTGCTGTTCAGTACGTCACTTGACTTGATTTTCAGCAATACAACATAATACATACTGCAAATAGAGCTTTATCATTTCCTGTCATACTTGTGCAAAATTGCTTTAAAGAATATCTTTACTTGATATGATGACTCAGTCGAAATAGAGTATATACAATGGCAATACAGATATATACAGTTACTTTGAGACCACCAATTACTTTTTTGTCTACAAAAGTACTGTAATACTACTAGGAACACTCATTATCAATCAAATATTCACTCAATTGCTTGTAGAATTGTGGTAATGAAGCAATGGCTGATTAACTTCTTGAAAATGGTGCTCACGTTGATGTCAAGTGCAAAGTAACTGGAGAAACTCCTTTGATGCTAGCTCATCAAAATAAAAAATTAAATATGGTGCAAAGAATTATCAAGTTTTGGTTTCTAGAGGCTGCAGGTTCTGGCCTACACGAGCAATTCGTTAAATTACTCGAGAACTTATCCATTAAAGAAAAAAACTCGGTATTCATATTAGTAGAAGCAAATTACTTATATATTGGTAGAAACAACAGACTTTGTTGCATATTACAGCAATGCATGGAGCTTTCAAGAATGCTTCGTTGCTTTTATCTCGTTGAATTGATCTTACAGCTCTTGATGATGTATTTTAGTGTTTCTCTATGAATTTTAAATTTTGAATAGAATGGTCAAACTGTATTGCATTTGGCTGCCACTAATGGTCAGAAAGATCTAATTGAAATACTTGCTACGAGTACTTCACTTATTGACATAAAAGACAAAGGTACTGATCAAATCTTTTTTATTGGTGAAATCTGTAATAGAATGGTCAAACAGTACTTGATATTGCAATTTCCAAAAGCAACCATGAGTTTGCACTTGTATTGAAGAAAAAATTCAAGTGTTATCTCCAAACAAATCGACATTTGCACATAATTTTATGTAGGAAATGACAATAGTTGCGGGAGCGAAAGCAGGGAACGAAATCGCAACTCGTCAATTAATCTCTGAAGGTGCTAATCCAAATTATGTCGATTCTGAAAATGTACTAAGTTTTCATATAAACTTCTTAATCATTTAAGGAAAATGAACCTCTCCTTCACACTTGTATTCATCAAGGATATGACAAAGTGCTCTTTGCTCTTTTAGAATTACCCTTAATTGATTTAAATTGTTTTGATATGTAAAGTTGATGAATGCTAATTGTGAAATTATTAGGATGGATGTACTGCACTCGAATTAAAACTACTTTATGCGTTTAAAAAGTATACCTTGAGAGCTCAGTATTGAATCAAAATGGAATATAAATTGTTTCTTGCATAGAATGAAGCAAATTCATTATTCATTAATAATTTATCAGTAGTCATTAAATTGTTGTGTGCCAAACCTGTTTTGGTCAAAAAGCACAAGGTACGCCTTAATTTTTTAAGCTAGTAATGCACACCATGTAGAATATACTCAACTCGCTTTGTGTTCAATCATTCGTAAAGCCCTATGACTATGAACTTTTTGAAGCAATCACAAAAAACAATTTTCAAAATGTTCAACAGCGTCTAGAAATCGGTTCTGATCCTAATGCTACGAACGAGGTATTGTCAAAGTTTGAACAGGATTGAATTGAAATAGATGGAAACACTACTTTTGCAAATTGGTGCTGAAAATGGTTTTGTTGGTATACTAAAATTGCTTGAAAAATTTGGTGCAAAATTTGATGCTTGCAATGCGGTATGTTTTGGTATATTACTTTGAATATTAAAAGAATAACTAAAATGGAGATACACCATTGCATTTGACTAGTGGTAGTGGACACGTAAATATCGTACAATATCTTGTCGATGTTGGTGCCAATGTAAATAGTACTAATTTTCATGTTGACTCCTACTAAATTGTAAAGTTTGTCATTTACATAACATGTAGAATGGAGAGACCCCGCTGTAATGTCTGGAAATGAACAAGTAATTTGCATTTTGTTGAGTGCTGGTGCCGACATTGAAAAAGCTAATCATGCATAAAATTATGCCCAACTTCTAATTGATCTATCATGTAGAAAGGTTTAACTCCTGAAATGTTAAGTGCTACATCAGTTATTCACCAAATCTTTTCAGATGCAAGAAGAAATAAGCAACAGGTACTATTGACCAAATGTACTTGAATCTGATGCTAAATAGACTTTAAATATTTTTGATGCGATTCATCAAGGCAACACATCAATTGTAAAAAGACTTTTAGGCAATGGTGCTGATTGTAATCATATCGATGAGGTGAAAAATAATGCAAGAAATAATTCAATTTACTATTGCATAGAATGGCGATTCTCTTTTACATCTCACTGTCAAAAATGAACGACTTGATGCCAAAAGAAACAATATAAAGACAAAGATAAATGTGACACCACTCTAAGTAACATGGGTTCTTGCCAATGCTTTGGCAGATATTCATCGAATTGATATGATCTCAAGAGCCTAAATGTATAGTTGTCAACTGAACATTATATAAAACTTGGTGATTTTGGTACTTCTCGTGAAGCTGCTTTAACAATGACAACAAAATCTGGAACACCACATAGGACTGCTCCAGAAGTATTTGAATCCACTATAGTTATCCAGCAGATATTTATTCGTTCGGTGTGATATTAACAGAACTTGATACTTTGCATTTGCCTTACGCAAACCTTAAGCTTCATCCATTTAGTATTTTGGATCAAGTACGTCAAGGAAAATTGCGTCCCTGTGTTACCTCAAATTGTGAACCATGGCTACGTGAGCTTACCGATAAGTGTTTGGTTTTTCTCCCCGACCAACGACCGACTGCTAAGGAAATTGTAGGGATCCTTCAAAAAGAGCTACGTCGAAATAAAGACAAGCAGAATGAGATTGCCAAAGATATCAAAATGACTACAATCAGCAATGCAACAAAAATCACCATGACTCAAGTTCAAGATGTGAATATGACGGGCAAATGTAATGCAACTACAAATAGCACTACGGCTTCAACTACGTCAAACTCAGTATTAAATCTATCAAACAATTGATAGTAATGTAAACTATAGATGCTATCAAAAGTTTTATCCACTAAAATCATTTGCAAAGTCTGTCGAACAAACAACTTGATTTCATCAAAGTCTTGTGAAAAATGCTCAGCCTCACTACCTAGTACTGCAGACAAGGTTGATTTATTACTCAAACGATTAAATGTTGCCAAGAAGAAAACATTAAAATTCAAACTAACGTAGAATGTGAACTGAAAACCCTATCGACGCAGTCACTCGTAACGATGAAGATTGTCTTTCAGAATTATCATTATCGAGTGATGACGAAAAGCTAACTCAATTGATTCAAGCCTTTCAGCAAATAACTGGTTGAAAACAAATGGATGGTTAATTTGATTCAAAAATGATATGTGTCTACATACTAAAGACATCTGTTTTTTTAGACTAAACTGTGAACTATTTTGCCACAATCGTGCACAATAAGCTATCAAATTAACTTCATATTTGCAGCATTTCAAACTAAAATGAAGATATTATATATATTTGAATACTGTAGTATCAGTGAGAGCAATAATTGCTATTGCATACATCATACACTATTTCTAACGCAAATATTAATACTATTTTGATTTACTGGAAATAGTGTGATCATAATTCGATCTTTTGAATGAGTCATAAACATGAAGAAAAAGTCTTCTTGCATCTACCGCTAGTTTATGGAGCTAAAGCAAAGATATTAATGTCTTCAATGGAACAGAACAATCGATTGCAATCGTTATGGATCTCAGAAGCAGAAAGAGATGTCGATGAACGTGTAGAAAGTATGAGTTTACCTCAAAAATTGCATCGAAAAGCAAGTATTTATCTCGCTGAGAATCGCCGTATTGATCAACTCTTGCGAAAAAAGCCAAAGCTATTCAAAAGGTTATCTTTCAGTGGTATAAAGCACTTATCTTCTTGCTGTAGAAAGAAAAAAACACGAGTTGTTGATGATATGTTGGCATTAGAACACCGATATCGTCAAGTTGATACTCTATCATGGTCATTATCTAATGAATTGAATACTTTAGAGCGCTAAGATTGTACAGAAAGCATGGAGAAGATATAGTTTAAAGCAATTTTGGGCAAATTATTATCAATGCGTTCAAGCATCCATTCAAATTCAGGTTTTCTTTTTGTCATATACTAATTCTCATACATTTTAAAGCGAATTATGCGAGGTTCTTTATGCAGAAAGTATGTTCGTATTTGGTATCTATCTCAGCTTCGTCATGTTACAAAAATTCAAGCAACTTATCGAGGCTTTTTATATAAGAGAATTCTAAAGACTAAAGTTTTATGGGAACATTATAATGCTACAGTCATTCAACGCTATGTACGAGGATATTGTGCTCGACAACGAGCCATTAAAGTACAAGAACGAATTGCTGCCCTTCATATTCAAATGCTTTGGCGTGGATATTCAAGTCGCAAGAAATCAGATCGTCTTTGGATAGCAAGGAAAGCAATTGTAGTACAAAAACATATCAGAAGATTCCTTATTCAAAAGGAAATTCGTATTCAACGGATTGCTTTTCATGCTGCTGCAATACAAATCCAAAGAATCTTTCGTGGGATGCTCGTACAAATTTGCCTTATAATGTATCTAATTATTGCTAGGCTCGAATGCTTATTGATACCATTCTTTATGATCGAGAAACTTTAAATCGAAAGATGGTCATGGATGTATTAGATGCAGAAATTCTTTGGTACAAGGAATATGTTGATAAGTTAGTACGCCGAGTGACAAAATCCAATCTTGAATCAATGTCCTCTTACTCTACAAGTCAGAAGCTCATTAATCAAATAGGGTACTGAAAATGGAAAAAGAGCATCATCGAGCTCATGTTATTATTAATGATGTATGATATTCATGTCATCCATGATATCAATGATAATTGTAGCTGGAATGTATCTACCTTGATATGCAAGAACAAAGACTTAAAATATCGCCAAGAGCTATTACGGGTGGATGGGTATATGAAATGGATGCAAAGTTAAAAAAGCAAAGAGAAATGATCACAAAAGCCAAATTAGATGCTGTGTTTGGCCATGGTTTAAAATTCAAATCCAATGCCGAAAAGTTGATTCAAATGAAGCAACGTGTTCAGCAAGCTAAAGCAAGAAGAGATGAGGTATTGATTTAATCTAAGCTTAACTAATTTTACTTTACAAGTTGGAAAGATGGCGAGCAGAGGAATTCATAGACTACTGGGAGGTGAATAAGTGAAAACTTGATGGCTTTATGCATTATGGTTTAGAGAGATATGCATCATCAAGCTGAAAGAAGAATGCGCGAACAAAAACAAAAAATTGCTCAAGAACGCCGAAAATGGAAAGTGAAGCAATTTAATAAAGATGGTAAAGTGCTTCTTGACATCAAAAAGCAAGACAGCACCGTATTTTGCATTGGATCATCAAATCTCTTGGCATTTTCAAAAAAATTCCATGCCGAGAAAAATGCAGTGACTCAATTAACCGAGAAAGTTGCATTGGTATCATCCTTAGCACAAGTGGAGCAGGCTAAAATCATGTTTCAACCATTACTTGATACATTTTCAAGCACTTATAATGGTGTACATCTTGCGTTAAAAGAAGCACCAAAGACAATCAAACAAGAATCTAAACCAGTTGAGAATCAAGGGATTAAAGAGAAGAAAATTGATGCACAAGTTAAGAAGAAAAATGCCCGAAAACCTACCAAAGAAGCAAGTGTGCCATGGGCTTTACTTGATCAACTTCATGCTGAAAGACAAAAACTTAAAATGGAAAAAGCTATGCATTTCATTTTTAAAAAAAAACAACCCAAGAGCTAATGTAACAAGTATTTATCAACTCTTGTACTATGTTTAATAAGAAGACAATTGTGGTAATGTAAATTGTATTAAAAGAGCTTACTCCACAAGTAGAGTCCAAGCACTGAGAGTACGAAGGTTGGGTTTGCGGATCGTTAGAGTATCCTCAAGTGAATCATAATAGCTGTCCAATTTGACTTTTTCTCCGCTCGATTCAAGCTTGTGTACTGCAGCTCCAGACTTTTGCAAGCCAACAATTACAATACGTTCAATCGTCACATCAGTAGCAAATGCATCCTTTTCGATACTTGACACCAATTTACCATTGTCATACTTGAATTGTACTTTGGAAAATACCTTGGATGTCGAATGAGCAAATGTAAACTCATCATCCATGTACAATTCCCCATGAGCATTCTTGGCTTCATCCAAAGCAACAATAAGTGTATATGGATCTTTGCGCATGAGGGCCGAGCTGCGACGTACTCGCCATCGCTTTGGAATGATACTTCCACCTCGTTGAAAGACAGGAGTAAAGTCAATTGGGGCGTTTACAGTGTGTGTTCCAGCCGTCAGACGTTTGTAGCTCTCATGAATATTGTACCAAACACTGCCATGAGGAAGATAAATTGTTGTTTGAACAACTCCGGGTGCTGTGATGGGTTTAATAAGCAAGTCTGAACCCAAAAGGAAAGCATCTTCTACAGAATACGAAGCTACGTCTTGAGTATAATGCATCCACAATGGACGCATAACAGGCAACCCAATGTCACTGCAAGTATGGAAGACAGTGTAAACGTACGGAAGAATGGTGTATCGACGTCGAATAGCTTCACGAATTCTTCCAGTGTGTGGTTCTCCAAAGACCCAAGGTTCACGACGATCCGAGTCATGATGAGCGTGGCCTCGGAAGAATGGTTGATAAGCTGCTGCTTGAGTCCATCGAGTGACTAATTCAGCATCAGGATTGCCAAAGAAGCCACCGACATCAGCCCCAACAAAATTGAGCGAGGCTACACTCATACTCAATAGCATTTTTGTTGAGTAAGTTAAATGTTCCCATGTAGCAGTGTTGTCCCCAGTCCAAATTGCCCCAAAGCGTTGAGTCCCAGCAAAGAAAGAACGACTGAGGACAAATGGACGATGCATGGAATCTGAAATTGGAATTGGTGCATGAGGATCCAATTGTACCTATTGACAGTAATTAGTTTTCGAACTGAGAGTAAAAACTTTACATTTGAAGGTAATTGACGAACTAATTGACCTTCCATTGTGGCTCGTTGCATGTAATAACCATAAAGATTATGCCATTCACGATGCTCAACACCAGCACGAGACTTGGCATTCTTTGGCATACTCACTTCAGGTCCATTGAAGACGGATGGTTCATTCATATCATTCCAGGTGTAAAGATCAATAGTACTTCCAACGTACTTGTCAAAATGAAATTGTTGTGCCCACCATAAACGAGCTTCTGGAGAAGTATAATCTACATACGACGAGCTACCAGGCCAGCACCATCCATCAAATTCATTGCCCTTGTCATCCAAAATGTACACAGTTTGAGCTTGAGCATCTTGATGAACAGGGTAGTTGGGATCACGCTTAATATGAGGATCAACGATAGTGACCATTTTACGTCCAACATGAGTTAATTCAGCTTGCATTTTAAGAGGTGTTGGAAAAGCATGTTTATCCCACGTAAAGTAGCGTTTACCATCAGTGTGTTCAATATCTAGCCACAATACATCATAAGGAATGACATTGGTGTCAAAGCCTTCGTTCACGCGGGCCACATCAGCTTCATTCTTGTAATTCCATCGACATTGATGATAACCCAATGCAAATACTGGAGGAAGCTGAGCTTTGCCAGTCAATGCAGTGAATTGATCAAAGACGGCATGAGGAGTAGGCCCAGTTAAGAAAAACATATCTACCCAGCCACTTTCACTCATCCAGTGAGTAGTTTTGCCATTAGGTGCTTGAGATACATCGACAAAAGTTTCCGATGGATTAAACCAGAAGAACCCAACAGTGTTTTTAGGGCTAGCAGCCACAATCATAGGAATATGTCCATACAAAGCCATCGGTTCATTTAATTCATATTCAAAAACATCCAAATTGTACAATCGGTATGGATCAGTAATTGGAGTTCTACAATACTTGATAAATATCACATTTTGTATCAAAAAAACTTACCCATCAGCTGTAATAGTATCTTTTAACACAAAATCAGTAGCATGTTCAGGAATCCCATAAAGGAATCGATTTTCTCCATGAAAAGTGACATCAATGCCAACAGCAGTAGCACCATACTTTTTCGTATCTGTGTGGCTACCAAAAGATTCTTCCCATGCATTATTCGATGTCGTATCAACTTCATCTGCTCCCTTTTGTTGACGAGAACCATCCGTGTAAATAGCTAAACCATCTTCACCATAGTCAGCAATTTCTTTGCCATTATGAATATCTTTCTTTTCAGCATCATTAGCTGTGGATTCACTCGATCGTTCATGTCGAACATCATAATGCATCTTTCCTAGAGTATTGGCAGACATAGTCAAGACACCATTGACAAACACATGAATGGCAAAAGCATGAGTTTTTCCTCGTAGTACCACAATAACATCCTTTTCAAAGGATTGAAAAGCCATATCTTCAGGTGCAATTGTCGTCACTGTTGATGTAGAAATACGTTGAAATGATTCATGTTCTTTGTCGACAAGTACATCCTGAGGTTGCCATCGTGGTTTACTAATATCATTATTTTCATTCACGCCATCAAAATTGTCTTCAAAAGCAACTTCTGACACACGTACACGGATCGAACCTGCTTTAAGAAAGCTTAATGAAGCATAAAGAGGCTTCTTATGAGGGTTTGCAAGTGAAAAATGGTACAAATTTAATGGAGTTTCTGACGAAGGTGGCGAGGAGGTATGAATCAACGAAAAACTCTCGTCCTTGGGTTGCTGAAGACGCTGAGAAGAGCAGAAAGACGATTGATCGCATCTACGGAACTTGGAGCGATCTACAGCCTCTGTAAGACACAACAATACACCGACGATAGCGAGGACGCGCCACGCGGACAACATCTTTTGACGAATGGCCACCTCACAAATAAGATGTCACGTATCAAGTTTGACAGGTTTTGTATCTTGAGCTTGAAAAGATCGTTTTGGCTAAAATTTGTAAAGTTAGCAAGTAAATGAAGAACAATCAAGATCCACATAGACAAATATTGTATCAGAGGATAAAAATGAATTAACGTCTTCTACGAATACATATCGAGCCTACAGCACTCCGACTCCATCAGCATTGACGACAGTTGGGTCTTCATTTGACACAAACATAATGTCTTCTTCTACTACTTCTTCCTCTTCTTCGAGAGCATTTCCATCAGTCTCATAGCCCATATTGTAGTATGTTTTGTAGGCAGCTTGGGCCTTTTGTTGAGTCAAGACATTCCAATGATTGTGCATCGTGGCTTTAAGGGCAGGTTTAATCACATCAAACATTTCTTGACCAAGTTTTTCATATGTGTTCATAACACGAACACACGCAGGTGAATTCCAACAAGCTAATGCTCGATCTGCCACTTGTTGTTGAATACTACTCATGGATGTACTCAATCGCATTGCAATTCGTTTTGATAGTGGTGCCAAATCCGATTCAGCTAATACGTATTCAAATAATTCTTCAAGAACAACAAGAAATATGATTTCTTTGTACGCATTGCCCACAGGCCAATATCGTAAAAGTCCTTTGACAATTGGAGTGATTAAAGCATGATCTTTTGACACAAATTGAATCATGCAATACATGAGTTGTTGATGATATGATGTATATGCTTGCGTCTACAATTATACATATGAGTATGATTTAAGAATGGATAATTACAGAGTGGAGAGGAATGAGGGCCTTTTCTAATAACGTAACATGTTCATCTTTGATAGGACATGCAAAACCATTGATAATACTTCCTAGAATTTCAAGCAGTTCAGTCACACCATAGTAATTGCTTGATTCATAAATGTACTAGATAAAGTGTTATGTACACCATTATTGTAGTGGATAAAAGTACCTCAAAGAATACATTGGAAATTTCTTTACGGATTAAAGAACGACGTTGGGTTAATTTGTAGTATAAACGATGAAGAACCGTCTAATAGTAATGAGTACATATTTTCTGATAAAAGAAGTGATACCTTGAGGATTTGTCGTTCTTTGTAGGATGGGGTTTTAAAGAGACTTACAAGTTGACTAATAAAGCGAGGCGTGTAAAAATCTTTACGAACTTGCTTTTCAAGTTGATCAATGTACTCGATTGCACGAACAAGAATGTCATAGTTGATGCTTAAGACACTCCATTCTTGATCTTCAGCTGTGCATTCACCAAGGAAATCACCTGGGAATCCACCATTAATATCTACTTCACCACCATCATCAAAAAAGACTGCATTAGGATCTTGTGGAGGAATGAATGGGAATGGACGAAAGAGGTACGCAGATGTCAAGTGAATAATCTCCTTGTAAAGGTGAGGATCTGCGAGCAAAGTTCTAAATGTCATATATCAACCACTGATGAGATTAGAGTAAATTTTACGGGAATGTATCGCAATACATGTGAATGTCTTGGAGGACTTTAATTTGACGTTCTCGTAGATCAAATTTATCTTGATCGTTCATGCCATCATATGATGGCAAACAAAATGCAATCTTTTTGCGGCAATAGTATACACGTTGATATGCAACAACATCTATACACAACTAAATTTTTATACACAAATACAAGTAAATACCTTCGAGGGGTGGTAGATCATATAAAATTTCTTTGCTTTCTCTTGCATCAATAATTCCATCACGAGTAGGAATTGATGCTGATTTGATACAGCTCATCCATTGTGTAAGATCTGCTTCGTTCTTTGCCATCAAGTAAAGTGGACGATGAAACTAATAGCAATTTGTTAAAAATCATCAATATATGCAATAAATGTACAGGATGTGAAAGTTCAAAGCAATATTGTTTTTTAAATCGAGCAGTATCGACAAGTTGGACTTCAACTCCCTTGTACACAAATAAGCTTTTATAATAAATAAATACTCATACCACAAGTGAAATAATTCCTTTAGGATAAGAATCTTCGCTAGCCTGCACGAAGATCAATATAAAGTAAATAGAATAGATACTCCTACCGCGCCAGATACATAATAAAACAATGATTGTCCACGTAGTACCATAAATCGTTTTTTCCAATTTTTTAAATGGTTTGCTTGTTTTACAAGCACTCCCGATCTACTCATAGGAGCATAAAAGTCTGGGCATTCATGTTCGGGGTTATGCTCAGGAAATGGTGAAATCAAACTACTTTTCTTCATTCCATTTGTTTGATGACCATGGCGGGAACTTTCAGTATAATCACTTCTTTCCAAATCATCATCAGAAACGGAATGCATCGAATTAATCGTCGAAGATGTAGCAGACATTAATCCTTTCTTCTCTTTATGTTTTGTAGCATTCAAAATACTCTTGAAAAACTTTCCTGTTTTACCACTTGCTGAAGTTGCGGATGGCCGATCATGGGAAAATGCTGCATTCTCTTTATTTCCAAACCCTAGCGCCATTTCACCTACAGAATCAACGCTTTTAGCCAAGAGAATCCTCATCTAGACATACTTATCGATCGATCCTGGACGAGGGCGCAACTGGTTCTGCCTTCGTCACTCGCTTCTTGCAATGTTACATCCGATTGGCCCACTTTTTCAACGCATGTGATTGGTTCCTTGAAAGCTGTCTCGACCATTTTTCATATTTATTTTAAGTATTAAATAGTTTAATCAAGATAAAAATTCACTGGCTCAATTGGTACCAAATGACTTGAAGTTTGTATACTCGACCAATTCAATTTGACAAGTGTGAGTAATCGAACTTTAGTACATGGATCGACACCCATTGAGAGCATTAGAATTGGACTTTAGATGATATTTCGTGTACATTTGTTAAGATTGTATGAAGAATGGTAGAGATAATTGCAGTAAAGAGCAGATAAAGTAACTTGATGCAAACAAAAAGATGAAGAGAGCATAAATATGCACATTTGTAGAGGATGACATGATTTACGCCAATATAAGAGAAATGTGTTATCCTGATCTCTAGGCGACTAGGATGGATAATTTGCTATTAGATGGATGAAAATTAGCATAGTTTGTATAGATGAAAAAATAGAGTAGATTAGAGTAGATGAGGAAATGGCTCATTTTTTAATTTTCTTGTTGTGGTAGAGAAAGTATTAGAGAGTTTAAATGGACAAGAGGTACAAGAGAGGGTCGCGTGGATAAACACAAGATACAAAAAGAGGTAATTACTCATGACAAATGAACAACAGTAGTTGTTACCTTAGCTTATGCGAATCCTACCTTTGTGGAGTGAGACTGCCATTTGACACTCGATCTTTTATTTCAGGTACAAAGTTATGTCTAGAGTAATGCTCAATTGACTACTTGGACAATATTACTTTAACATTTCCTGAGTTCCTAGAAAGACCACAACTTGTCTATAATTTCCAACGTTTTGCACCAATTGGTGTGTCAATTTAGTATTAGAAAATTACCATGACCTTTTAGCTGATATGAGTTAGCTACATTCATTAATGCATTCATTAATCCATCCTTGTGTGTTTTTCAAAGCATTTCCTATCAATTTATATATTAAATCTAAACCGAATAAATGCAAACTAAGAGTAGATTTAACCCATTTTTCAAGTTGCATAAAATATTTTGGGGATTATCAAATCAGTAATTCCATCTAGTACTGCTTTTTTTGCTTCTTAATGTTTTGTTATCTTGGTAAGTGCTTCATTAATGAAGGTGATCGACACACTTGATAATGATGGTACTTTGCTATTAAGTACAACTTTGTAATTTCTTATATTTTAAAAAACAGGCCAAGCTACATTGACTATTACCTCAATGCAATACAATATATAGATAAAACTTTGTAATTTATGAAGAAATCGTGCTCTAAATAAGCAATGAATGCAAGAAAATCAATCCCAATACATTTTCAATACCAGAAATAAATTCAATAGCTAACCTGTATCAATTGATATATTAATTCCCACAGAAATTCCTTGATTTGTGTCATTTTGAAATATGATGACACGAAGCTCACGACAATTAAATGGTGAATTCTCTGGACGAACATTTGGGGCAATAGGACTTGAAAAAGAGCAATTAAAGACTGCAATTGATCTTGTTGCATCCCTTGGAGGACAATTTGTTCATGATTCTAAACTTCGTTGGCAATGCAAGTATTTAATCGTTGGGTATTGGTATCCTATTGATGTAAATACACTGCAAAATACAACTTGTGTTACGCTATATTGGCTTGAATCAATTAAAGAAAAAGGCCTTCTCATTGAGCCTCAAAGCAATAAATATTATCTACCACCATTGCCATCAAAAGAACTTTTGTATCCTATTGAGGGCTATCAAGAATATTCACCAGAAACACATATCCAGTTGCCATGTTCATCAACAAACACAAAGAATAATGTACCAAGATGGCCATACATCGTAGGACTTTTATCTCAACCTATTCCAAATATTGAAGCTTTGAAAAGAACTATTGCCAGGTACCAATACTAAATTTTCTACCATGAGCCATTAAAACTATATAGAACCACTCAAAGTGATAAAAATTGTCAATTTGAAAACTTGACGGAAGCTATCAAGGTATATATTACACTAGTTAAAGTCTCATTGAAATGTCTAGTTGCTACCTTTTCGCAGTATTTTTTTCAGTGATATCATGCCTTTTGTCCAACAATTAGCTTTGCAACTTCCTTTTTTATTGCCATCATCGGCACCTTTGCTTCGACAAAAGCCTTCTGGGTACTCCAGTGTTACTCTTAGCAAAGCACAAGTTGCTAGTGTGATTTTTCATGGTTTTTTTTGCACTCTTCCAGCTCGTGATAATAATGATTATCCTCAAGTTATCAATTTTGACTTTTTCCTCCAAGGTGCAACTTACGCTGTCAAGACTCAAAAGCTTGCAGGATTTCTTCATTACTTTTCTCGTCTTGCTCTTGATCCTTCAGTGTTATTGACTCAATTTATTTCTTTCAGTCGCAATAGTATGGATTTGAGTGGAATTGAAGAACCATTGACAACACGCATTGATCCAATGTCTCCCGTTGAAGCTTTTACCTCTGGAACTATTGAAGAAGATGATCATGCTCTTCAAGTGGATTTTGCAAATATGTATGCTGGTGGAGGTGTTATGAGAAGTGGGTGTGTTCAAGAAGAAATCCGATTTATTATCAACCCTGAGTGCATCATGTCGTGCATGTTGTGTGAAGTTTTAGGTATTCTCTATTCTTTACATCATTTTTTTAACATTTGCATTATAGATCACCATGAAAGCTTTATCATTCATGGAGCTGAGCAATACTGTGGTTATCGTGGATGTACTTTACCTAATCAAATGACCAAGCTAATTTTGTTTTCTAGATGACAGAAGTTTTGCTATTAATGATGATTTTGAAGATTCTACACCATTTGATCAGCAAGGTCGTCGAGACACTGTTATTGTTGGTATTGATGCTATTTGCTTTTATAAAAATTACAGAGCTCTACCCCAGTTTTCTATTGAGGTAAGAAATTACTTGGCTATTCTGTGTGTTGATGGTAGTGTAGAGTATTCTTCGTGAACTTGGTAAAGCTGCTGTGGGTTTTGCACCACTTCCAAATGAAGTACAAATGCGTCCTGTAGCTACAGGAAATTGGGGTTGTGGTGTATTTGGTGGTAATATCGAACTTAAGTTTATCTTGCAATGGCTTGCGGCGTCTCTGAATCGTCGACAAGTTCATTACTTTACTTTTGGTGATAATCGACTTCGTGAAAAGCTCATCAGATTTGTTTCTTTTGTACAATCTTCCAACATGGCAATCAGAGATGTCGCCATTACACTTATGAATACCATGAATGGCTTCAATGGCAATAGTGTCTTTGATGCTTTTGCACAAGCTAGTAATCAGTAGTCTTAATGAAAATCATGAATATATTGAGGCTAATAGTTAATAAGAACGTGGTGAATTAATTGGATGGGGATAGCGATGGAGATGATGAACTAGTTGGAGTAGGTGAAGAAGACTCGGCTGAGCATAATGGTGGCATGAGTTGGGTTGTAACCTTTTGTCGAACTTGTTTTTCTAGAGCTTGTGCTCGTCTGCAAAATACAGTCAAAAAGGCTTCATTGATCTTGCTAGATGGTTTTGCAAGGGCTTTTACTGGTGGCCGAGAGTGTAAAACAAAGCGTAAAGTAGTGTACTTGGAACCATCAGAGCGAACACAAGTATTTAGCAACACACTACACAAACATGAATCAAACGAATTAACATCAAAAGTACCTTCCAACTTCTTCATTGCGAATGGTAAAGTCATCAGGAATGGGATACAAATCATCTTGATCAACCGAATCCCATGATACAATCCCAATTGAATTATTGCTATTGTGTCGAATGACAAATAGCGATTCCATCGAGTATCGTGTTCGATCAATGTAGACAGGAAGAGATGCTCGACCATATCGAGTGCAATTGTCAACCATAAGTAACTTTGCAGGAGCATTAATGACTGAATGAACAAGAGCATCCACCACTTGATGATGATCAACCCCATCAATATCAAACACACGAATGAGTTTAATGTCAATATCTTGACCTGAACCATTGAGTTTGATATCCTACAATTATAATTATGAATTTTAATTGTTGAAAAAGCTTACAAGATGGCCAGGATTGCTGGGAAAAGCATGAGTTTCTCGCATGACAAATTCATACGCTAATTCCATTCGTGTTTGTGCAATTCGTTGAAGTGCAACAATACGAGAAGGTAAATCTCGACCAAGATGATTAAACGATCGATCCACATTTAAAATAGATGGAGCCATTGGAAATTGCTAATGATAACATGAGAATTTTAAGGTTTTGTCAAACTATGCACCGTAATAAGTGGCGATTTGATCCACATGTCACGAATAGTCTCAGTAAAAGTAGCTTGATCTTGAAGCAGTCCTCGTAGTACCCCATTTTCATCTTCAGCTTTTTTGCGTTTGCGTCGTTGAGCTAATGCCTGCCACACAATTACCTTATGATCAATTATATATTTTCTTACTTTTTCTTCCCATTCAGTAAAGTCATTGCCTTCAGGATGTGTAGTTTTATGGATTCGACGCAATGCTTCCATTTCACCTTGTAGCAAGTACACTTGTTGTCTTAATGAGACCAATTCTTCTTTTTGTTTGGAACGATGACGGCGAGCAGACCGAGCAATTTGTTCTCTACGACGAGACTTTTTATGTTCATCTTCATCTTCAATTTCTTCATCTTCTTCGTCTTCTTGTGCTACAGGCTCAGGCGCTGGCTGCTGTAAACAAGCTTTTTTTGGTGGCGACGGCGTTCCAAGCTCAATTTTTCCGTCATTTCCCCGTTTAACGCCGCAAATCGCGGACAATGGTGGTAACGATGGCAAACTAGAGCGAGAGAGAATGGATGGAAGGAAGGAATTTGCATGGCGGTGTGTATTTGAGGGC
>JNBS01000987.1:0-32454 GCA_002081575.1 Thraustotheca clavata | reverse complement strand
ATTGTTTGCCTTAACATTGCATGATATCATTCACTCGATGCTTGAAATTCCTCGTTGTTTGCTTGAATTCATTGATTGTTGCTTGGCATCCTTGAATACAATCTTTTATAGTTATGCAAAGGAAGTTTTTGCTTTAAATACGACAAAACAAGTATCGTATTACTTGAATTCAACTTTCATTGCTTGATGTCATTGAATATTCCTTAAAATCTTTGATTGTTTGCTTGATATCATTGATTATTGTTTGAAATCTCTCATGAATTCATTGATCATTGCTTCCTATTGTCCATTGTTGCTCGAGCTCTCAAGAAAAATTAAAAATGAAACTTTCAGTTTGAAATTGGACGGCTACTGCGCACATGAAAAAATGGATCGCATACTTTTGGACATGGAGGACTGGTCGAGTGATTTCTCGCTAGATACAAGTAAACCGAGGGTACAGGATGACGAAGAGAATGAAGAAGATTGGGATAAAGAGCTTGTGACGTGTACAACGCTTGATTTGGATGGATATGCGTCCCAACGTGAGGAAAACAACTCATTCTTTCGTTCATTGTTACCAAATGTGGATCTTGCATTACCACCGGTATCAATTGATTTGAATACATATAACCTCGTTGAGGAAGCTTGTGGATCGAATAAACAGGTTGAAAAGAGTGAGTGTGAACCATCAATTTTGTTAACTTTAGAAGGATTTGCTGCATTTGATTGTGGACAATTGCAAGAATGGTTGAAGAAAGTTGTGCGAAATAAGGTAGATGCTGCACTTGCATTGGAACAAATGTATCCAAATTGCCCAAGGATAGAAAACCTGTTTGGAAAGAGTAATAGGGATGCTCTAGAGTCGTGGTGTGCCAATTTATCGTATTACATTCGTCGAGGATGTGGAGATGAGGCGAGAAAAATGACACAGGAATACTTTGATTATTTGGATGTAGCTGCTTTGAGTGAAAGTGAAGTGCATTTACTTGGAGGATGGAGCTCTGAGATCTTACAATTGATTATTGAAATATTTGTACCATCAAACTCAAATGATGGACAGCAAAGGCTTTTTGCACAATACGTACAAAAATGTTGGCAATTGTTTTCTTCATGGCACCTTGTTCTTGCTTTAATTGAATGTCGGTATGTCCTACATCATTGGCATCTATTTGAACGAATTGATACAACGTATTGCTGGCAATTACCTCTTGATCTTCAAAAAGAGCATGTATCTGCTGAAAATGTGCTGGCTCAAGAAGTCATTCAACGCTATCTTACGATATTTTATCTTGTGAGTGATGGATCGAGTGAAAATATACAACCTTCCATGATTCTGGCAGTTGATATGGGTTTGCTTAGCCTCAGTACAAATAAGCTTTCTTTGCAAGTTTCTGTCCTATGTGATTTACAAAATATTCTTGATCGAAAGAGCCCACTACATGAAAGAACTATTCCAAGCGTAATACGTGATGATCCATCTGAACCAACTGACTCACAATCAGTGCTTTTATTGCCATTAGATTTAAATGCATCTTTGGATTGGCTTGAAAATCTTTATCCTCGCCTCGAAATGCCACACGATCTATTTATTAAAGCTAAATGTGCACATGTATTGAGTCGATCTTTGCTATCCTCTCAAAGTGATATCGCAGAGTCATTAGCATTTGAAGCTCTACGTCTTTTAGATATTGGTTACTCTCTTTCCTTCCTCAAAGGTTCCTGTCAACACCAAGGCTTATTGAGCCCTTTTGGGCGAGAATGCTTGGAAATTTATGTATGTGTCAATATTTAATTCTATTGAAATAATAATCTATAGGGAGCAGCACTTAGCAATAACAAGAAATACTCGCTGACAATTCTTGCCTATGAATGTGCTGAGAATGTCTATTGTTTCAATCATTTAAACCAGCGTGGGTATGAAAAAATTGACCGATTGTGCACCAGTTTGTGCTTACGAGAAGATGATTTACCCCAGGCTCTTATTTACCATGATCGAGTCCTACAATGGTCCAAGAATCAAGAAAATCTAAATGAATTCATTTATATTACGCAAATGGTAATATTTTGTTTGGTTGCGATCTTTTATCATGTATGCTAGATAAATACAATTTTGCTACAACAAAACGAATTTCGTCAAGCCGAACAACGTATTATCGCTGCATTGGATGCTATACACGACCCATCAGCAGTAAACCTCCCTGCGCCATATCATGTTCTTACACCATCGACCTCGTTTCGGTTCAAGTACACGGATAACTTGGATTCATGGTTACTACATGACCTTACACTTCATTTATGTTTACGTGATATCTACCGAGCTACTGGACGATGGCTTGACGCAATATTAGTTTTACAACATATTTTAGCCTACGAGAATACACAAAAGATTAAATTACCCCGTGGAAAGCGAGTCGCATTGACACTTCTAATTGCAGAGGACGCTTTAAAGACACGCCAACTTGAGTTGAGTATATCGATGCTTCGATCAATAGAACACAATGCCATGGTACAATTTGTGCTCTACTTGCAATTTGATTTTTAATTTAGGAATTGAAAGGAGTGGATCATAGAAATGCCCTGGATATCATGTCTTCATATCGATATATCAAGTGTCGCTTTAGATGTTACATGCACAAAGAGCAGTATCACAGAACTTCTTTGTGGATTGCAATTGCTAAAGCAAAAGGTATTACCATTAGGCAGCAGGCGGAAATCCATCTCTACTATGCACGATGCTTAATAAAGCTCCATCATCGGTCCTTGCGTGATGCTGAAAATTCTGTTCAAAGAACGTGTAGTTCTCGGTGGAATATCAACAACTCGGAAGCATCCGTCCTACGACTACTTTCACCAATAGAACAAAGTACTTTTCAAGACTTTATGGAGCGCCACTGGGCATTGGAATCTTATCAAAATGAATTTCATACCCAAGCTTGGAATGCATTTGAGTTTTTTGGTACTCTTAATGACAATGTTCGGCAGCTCAAGACCCTTTTGCTCCTGATTGATGTGGAACTATTGAGCCTTGAAACAAAATATGGAGTACCCTTTGGAAGTCCCAGTGTAAATGTATCTCAATTAATAACATGGGTTACACAAGCATTAACTTTGGCCAAAGACACAGCACAACCCATGTACATGATACGATCTCTTGTAGCTTCTGCCTTGTCGAAGTGTTGGCAATCTCAATATTCTTTGTTGGACCTTTCAGCACTTTATAACCAAGCCACTTTGCTACTTAAAACTGTGTACTTGAAGATGGTCGATCGTGAAATGTACAATACGACTTGGCTACCAATGCTGCCATTTTCACCAAATACAATGTGTCAATTGGAACAAATTGTTGGGTCACTGCTTTTTATAGCAGTTAATTTGAGTCACTTAGGCTCACCACCAGAGCTACTTGGGCTCGTTGATCTTCAACAATTATACTGGTATTTAAACAAAATTACATATTGGACCCAAACTACAGAAACCAAAGTTATTCCAGTTGCTGAACCACAACTAGATAACTTACGTACTGCTTCGGGGCAACGACTACCTCGGCAATCAGGGCATCAAAAGCAACTTTCACTGTCATCACTTTCAGATATGATGGCGTCCGTATTTCGAAGGTCAAACGATCCATTTCTTGTATACCAACAAGTACCAGATCCGCCGTTTGCTTATGTAGCTCCACTGAAAGGAATGAGTGGATTGCAAATCCCAAGTCCTGATTTATCTCGCGTCCGGTCGTATTCAGCCCCAGTTGGTCATGAAGGCTCGTTTAGTAGTACAGATTGGGATGACACCGATTTAGAATTGGAAGTCGAAGGTGCTGATTTTTGGAGAGCTTGTACCCAAGAACATCGCAAAAAAACGATGGCAAAATTTGTTGCAACTTGCTACACCGAGTCACTCGATCCAATGTGGGGTTTGTGGCATTCAGCAGTACTCAGTGATAAGAAATTTCAAAATGGTCGACTCACACCAACTGCCCACCGTCAGGCTTATCTAACTCTTATCCGCGAATTGTCCAAATTTACTATTCCAATGTCTTCAGCTACTGACGAAATACCACAATTTCCTTGGAGTATTCTGATGCAGGTAATTCCACCGATTAATCCGCGTTTCATGGTAAAACATAGTCAACTTCAACATTTCAGACAATCTCTTTTCGTCAACCAGTATGTGGTGATATTCAAGTTTCATGGTTTACCAGCAATACCATTCAAGAATGGCAAACACAAGCTACAAAGTTAATCTCATTAGAACCATCAAGTCCAGACATAAGTCGTGTCGTTAATCTTCTTGGTGCTAATGTACATACTATGATCAATGTTATATCAGTTGTATTAATATCAAATCTCTAGGTTTTGATGAAGGTGTTATCATCAGTTTTACTTGAAAATCCACTTATTGTCGTGAGTTCATCAAGTACCATTGCTCAAGAAGTACTCTATGTGATTGTATCCCTTTTGCATCCATTTCAATGGCATTATTTGTTCCTTCCATATATGTCAATGTCGTCTATCCCAATCTTTCTCGAATTGCTCCGTTCGTATACAGCATACAAATCGTCAACAACTTCTGAAGCTCCATTTCTCATTGGTATGTCCCTTGATGCATGGAGTGAAAGTGTTTATCGTTTAACTGGTTTTCCATGCAACAAACAATGTGGTTCTTGCATTAGTGTACTTCATGTCGAAACCAACTCTGTCAAGTTTCAAAAAGCTTCTAATCCATCGTACAGTGTGAATTTGCCATCGAAACTACGAAAATTGGTTATTGATTCACCCACAAGAGACTCAATTCAACACGTTATCAACGTCATCGTGACAACATGTCAAAAGACACCTAATTACCGGCAATGGTTTCGATTGGAGAATCTTGATTTTGTCAAACAGTTTCAGCTAACGTGGACGTATCAGGCGTCTCTTAAGCAGATTCAGTATTCGTAACAAACTCAATGTTAACTTAATAATTACATGGTCAATTCCATGATGGCGTTGACGATGTCGTTGTCGTTAGCCTTAAGGGCAGCGACGGCCTTAGCACGAGAGACACCAGATTGGGACATGACCAATTGGACATCCTTGGCATCAACACCAGATTCATCAATTTCACCTTCATCATCATCAGCAGTGGCAGTGGCGGCTTCAGCCTTGGTTTCAGCAACTGGGGCAGCAGTGACTGGAGCTGGAGGGGCAGCAGCAGCGGCAGCAGCTTGTTGTTGTTGGAATTGTTGGGCTTGGGCGTTCAAGTCATCGATCTTGGCTTCACCAAAGACAACGTAGGTTTCCGAGGCAGAGCTCTTGAATACATCAGGCTTGGAGATGACAAACAAGGTTTGACCCTTCTTGATGGTGCAGCGAATGATGCCTGGCACTTGCTTCATACCGAGCTTTTGCATGGCCTTGCGAGACTTCTTTTCAGCTTTGTTGGTGGTGATTTCATCATCATGGTGGTCATGGTCATGTTCATGGTCATGGTCATGGTCATGGGCGTGGTCGTGCGAGTGATCGTGGTCAGCCATCGTTGAGTTCGTCGAATGACACTTTTTTGTATTCCATCAACATGATAGCTCCACTCAATTCATGATCCAATCACAATCGTGTCTACAATATTCAACCAATCAAATTACTCTATACCATATTCTAACACCATATACCTTGTTATAACACTTAGATCCCTCTTTATGGGAACTAAATTCCTCTTTATGTCAATTTTATCACTTTTTGTCATATATGATTACTTGATTATTAAGTTGCGTAATACACAACGTATACAATAAGATGAAACATAATTTAGCAATAAGAAATGATGACTGAAGATGCTTTGGATGAAGCGATTGTGACGAGTATATTACAAGCCCCTCCTGCGTATTATGCGAGACAGAAAGTAGAGCTACAAATGCTACGAGAGATGAAACAGGAGCTAACAGAGCGATTAAATCGATTGAAAAATCGCAGTGAATTGCAGGTGCAATGGAATCAAAAATCATGGCGGGAAATTGCACATCGCCAAAAAATTTTACTTGATGAAGCTCTTTTAGAGAATCGACGACTGAAAAGAGCTTTGAAAGAACAAGAAAAGCTAGCTCACACGATAGATAATGTGTTGTGTAAACGACGGTGTTATTCGGTAAACATGATAGATTACAATGGGATTTTTATAAAGATCTAGCCACCAGTTAATTACTTTGAACATTGGAGACTACGACAACTTCCATCAGAAACAACTAGTCGTAAAGCTACGTTTGAAAGAATGCTGGATGATGCGTATGTAAACCTTGAGACCCATTTTATTCAAACTGGAATTCTTCAAGAACCCTATGGCTGTCACCTTGTAAAAGTCAATGAAAGTGTAGATGCGTACACGATATCAATTAAAAATGTGGCTGAAGTGGCAAAAGATTATCAAACTTGCAGCTCTATTATCTGGAATTTCTTTTCTGGGACTGAACCCATTCCTATTCCTTTGGTTCAAAGACAGGTAAGTCCATTTACTCTACCATCAAAGTCTAGGAAAATTACTGTAGATCGTTGACAGATTTAATAATAATGGGGTATATTTTCGTGCGACCTCTAGCGTGAAAGCCCAACAGCCCTGTGTACAGCTAATGTTTGCTGTCAAACGTTATGAATTAAAGGACCGAGTGATCTTTGTGCTCAAGACATTTTTGAAAGAAGAAAGCTATAATCCTGCCCCGCAATTAATGCTTGGAGATCATACTGCAAGGTATTACTTATATACAAAAGAAAGTTGAAATGATTGCTATTTGATCTAGTATTATTGTTCAAAAAATAGGAGTCAGTCGCACATGCCGACGATTTAGCGTCTCTGGCCGCTTATCAGCCAATGTGCCTGATCAAAGTCCATTGAGAAAATATGATGACATTCGATTAACAATACAAGGCTTTTTAGAACCAACGATTAAAATGTTGGAAAGCCTCCTTCGTTAATAATATTAAGGTGATGAAATCGTATCTGTGTCACGATGAGCACTTGGTTGATCCTTGAGCAATCGACTTCGGGCAATAAAAAAAGTTACTATCCACATTGTAATGCCAATCATTAGCCACCCATAAGCAAAGATAAGTGTTAAAGTCAATCCAGATTGATCCAGGTAACATAGTGGATCTAGTGCAAGAGTCCCATCTTCCTGCACAATACTGCCACAATTTGGTGCCCAAATATCTTTTAAAGCACCAAGAATCATAGGAGATGGAACATCACCAAAGAGATGAAGAAAAAAGGTACAAAGTCCAACAGCAAAACCTCGCCGAGCTTTAGGAAAGCTTAGTAAAACAACCACAGTTGTGGAAGCAGGGGTAGAAAGTAAGCATAAAATACCAATACAGAGGAAGATGTAGTATAAAAGATGAGTGTCAACAAAGTAGACAGAAAGAAAGAGGCAAAGGACTCCAAGAGACATAAATATCAACATTTGTTTTGCTGATGTAAATACCCGAAATGCAATGTGTTCTTTATGTTCTCTACAAGACCAGTCAAGTAAAAGACCTCCAAGTGGAGCTCCAACAAGGCCACCAACGATAGCAATCAGACCAAAGATAGTAGCAGCATATTTTTCACCGAGAAATCCATATCCGATCAAGATGGAAGGCATGAATGCACTCATACCAGCAATTGAAAACGAATATGAAGCTAACCCGATGCTTGACGTAATAAAGATGGGATCCTTTAAAATGGCCAAACATTCAATTCCAGCAGAGACTTGAGCTTCACATAATAAGGCAACATCATGTGGAGCATTATGATCAACAACTAGCACATGTGTATCATTTCTTTGATGATTGTCTTTACCAAACGGTTGATTTAATGTGTCTGGAATCCAGTAAAAACAAGCATAGACGAGTGGAGCCATGAGCAATGCAATTATATAATATGCAAAATCCCATCCAATTGTTAGAGCCATTAATGAACCATACGAGTACCCGATAGCTGTACCAGCAGCCATCCCCGAATAAAAAATACCCAGCCACAATGATTTTTTACCAGGAGGAGCAAAGTCATCAATAAACGATGGTGTTGTAGCATGAAAAGAAGACTCTCCAACTCCACTTAAAATACGACCAAAAAGAAGCATATAAAAGCTGTCAAAAGACTTTGCCAAGCCACAAATTACAAGTGATAAAAGCCAAAATGATAGACCGATAGCAGCCAAGAAAAATGGACGACGAGACATGGAAAGGTACCCAAAGATGCAAATAGCAATGGAAAATGATGCAATAAATGCTGAAACAAGAATTCCCATGTAGACACTTACATGTTGAGGAGGAACACCATAAGTAGTTTGAATAAATGCTTGAAATTGAATTGGAGCACCAGGTATAATGCCTCGATCAATAAAGTTAAAGAGATTTAAGACACATAAGAGTGCAAATACATGAACAGGTTTGTTGAGCAGCATGACAATTGCCAAATGAACATCTCTCTCATAGAGTCAGATTGAAGCAAGCACAGATTGCTGTCCACATATCCTCTCTTCACAGATGGTAAGCATGCATAACAAGAGCATTTAGCGTTGATTATATGCGATAGGATCGTCTTCCACCTCGCATCATATTGCATTCTTTGAAGCAAAAAGGTCAGATTCTTAATGGATATCAATTTATTACCGTTATCAATTGTATCACTAAACAAATTTAGTTCTTAGCTTGTTGCACAACTAGACAAAAATCACATTAACACTATTTACTATACAACATTTATTATCATACTATTTACATGGATTACTTATTGATCAGTTGAAAATGAGCCCCGAACTACTCGAAGCTCTCCATGGACTTGATAAACCATCGCAAAAGCTACTCAAGAACGTCGTGCATCTTCCCCCAATTCAGGACCTATTAACAACGTTCTTGCATGATCCAACGCGTTCATTTGAAGAATGGATATGGGATCCAAAGACGAGGGAAATTTTAAGCCGCATGGAAGCGATGGTGGATGAACCGAAAGAAGAACGACCTACTGCAGCACATTCACAACTTAATCAGTACTTTCATGATGCTCTTGTGCAGGGAAAAGTTGAAGATGACTTGGATGGACTACTTGAAGCTGCAGAGTATGAAAAAGAAGCAGCGAAAGAAATGTTTGCCAAAAAACAAACTGCTATGGCAATGAATTCGTACAAAAAGATTGCAGATACACTAAAGCCTCATTTACCACAAAGAAAAGATTTCCTTGAGACGTATATTGCATGCTGTGCTAATACAGCGATTTGTGCGTTGAAGGAAAAAAGATGGCCGATTGTGAGAGAATATGCTCAAGTTACATTGGTGTACAAGAAAGATCATGCAAAAGCATTGTATTGCTTGGCAAAATTGTATGTGCATGAAGAACGATTCAATGATGCATTAGATGCTGTTCAACGAGCACTTGAAGTGAACCCAATGGACCAAGCGTTGATTACATTGCAGAGTACTATTCCAAAGATTGCTGAAAAAGTTAGTGAAAAAACTCAACAAAAACAAGCGTTGTTAAAGAAGAAACATGAAGAAATGATGATTATTGCAAAAGCTAATGAAGAAAAAGCACGTGAAGAGAAGGAAAAACCAGCAGAAATTAAATTTATAGCCTTGCCACAACCTCAAACATCTCTTGGAGCGATGAGTGCACTTAATGTTTACTTTCAAAAGTCCAAACAAGTGGTACGTCTTCTTCCTTGAATTGTAATGATATTTGCATGTAGCTTGGCTGTGAATTTGTTATTATTGAGAATGGACCACCACCAAAATTTCAATGCACTTTGACTAATGTGACAGAAGATAATCTTTTGCTTGGTAGAGGCACGGCTGGCAATAAGCAAATGGCTAAAGATGCTGCTGCTCAAGCTGCAATTGTTAAATTATGGCAAGATCGCGTAAATCAAAACCATTTGCTTCCAGAAGATAAAGTTTGTTTGGAAAAACATCCTTATATCGTCAAGTCATGGACAGCTCCTGAGGCTGAAACTACAAGTATGACAAGCAAGCCAGCTCAAACATATTCGTGTGCCATCTTTCCGTCACGAAATGACAAGATGCAAATGGCCAACATGCTTTTGAATCAATATACAGCCCAAGGAAAGCTTCATGTACTTGTACACTGTTTGAAATTTGCTCATTGTTCTGTAGTTTGATTACAACGTTGTGGATCATTCTCAGCCGACACAAAGCGACTTTGAAGTGTCAGGCATCCTTAATGGTCGATCTGTTGCTACATCTCGTGGTCCATCCAAGAAATTAGCAAAGCAACAAGTAGCTCAAGCTGCACTTGCAATTGCATATCGTGAAAGCCGTGAAATGTACCCCGATCAAACCGATCCACACGAGCATTATTAAGCATTGATGCAATTTCTTTTCTCATATCATTGTTGCAAAATAAGCTCTGATAGAGGATTTTTCCTTCATATCAAAATTCTTGCATGTTTTCTACTCTCAATGGATGATAACATCAATGACCATGCATTTACTTCATGGACACGATCTCCATGTACGTTTCCACACATATTATCTTCATATCCATGTTCCTTAAATACATTACATGTATCAGTTTTTTTCGCAAATTTCCTCATATAGCCTCAATCCTCTCTCTTCATCTCTCTTCATAGTTCCCATAATGTTGTTTTAAAATATACCATTCTTTCCATACACTTCTTCATGCATTCACATAGTCATATCTTTTTAACTATGGCATTCTCCATGATCGTAATCAAAAACCGGAAGATTTCCATGGAAGTCCTACCACGTTTCATTGTCAACACTCACATCTCAACCTTCTCTTCACATCTTCCATCATCCTTTACTTATTATCTCTCTAAACACATCAATCTTCATGTCCTTTCTTCATCAGCTCTAGAACTTTCGACAGCAATTGCGTTATGGCGCCAAAGGAAGATCCTTGACGAACGTTCGAGATTCCTATCCGGATAAATTGGAATACTGAAATATGATTGGTTGTTTTTTTTTATTGGTGAGGAAATGCAAGGTTCGTACATTGTATCGGAATGTATGACTTCAACGTTTCACATGATATTTCTTTAAAGTATATGATGATTAACCTTCAATTGGAATGTACGACATGTACATGTACATGAACGTACGTATTGATTCAATTCCAGCCACAGTTCATTTCTCAATTTGCTCACAGGATGTTGCGCACTACCAGCAAAGTGATTCCAACTCGCGCAGTTGCCGCTCGGGCATTTTCTGCTGCTGCCGGCAATGAAGTTATTGGTATTGATTTGGGTACAACTAACTCGTGTGTGGCTGTCATGGAAGGCAAGGCCCCACGTGTGATTGAAAATTCTGAAGGTTCTCGCACCACTCCATCGGTTGTTGCTATTCTTGAAAATGGCGAACGCCTTGTTGGTATGCCAGCTAAACGTCAAGCTGTAACCAACCCATTGAACACTTTGTACGCTGTTAAGCGTTTGATCGGTCGCAAATTCGATGACAAGGAAACCCAAGAAGTGTCCAAGGTCGTGTCGTACAAAATTGTACCTGGCACCAATGGCAAAGATGCCTGGGTCGAAGCTCAAGGCCAAAAGTATTCGCCATCGCAAATTGGTTCGATGGTTTTGACCAAGATGAAGGAAACTGCTGATGGATTCCTTGGTAAGTCGATCACTCAAGCTGTTGTCACTGTACCAGCTTACTTTAACGATTCACAACGTCAAGCTACCAAGGATGCTGGTAAGATTGCTGGCCTCGATGTGCTTCGTATTATTAACGAACCTACTGCTGCTGCTTTGGCTTACGGTATGGACAAGGCTGATGGCAAGGTAATTGCTGTCTTTGATCTTGGTGGTGGTACCTTTGATGTGTCCATTTTGGAAATTTCGGGAGGTGTCTTTGAAGTCAAATCGACCAACGGTGATACCTTGTTGGGTGGTGAAGATTTCGACGAAGAATTGTTGCGTTTCTTGGTCAGCGAATTCAAGCGTGAATCTGGTATTGATCTCAGTGGTGATGTTCTTGCTATGCAACGTTTGCGTGAAGCTGCTGAAAAGGCTAAGCGTGAACTTGATGGTCTTGCTCAAACTGATGTTTCTTTGCCATTTATCACTGCCGATGCCACTGGTCCAAAGCACTTAAACATTAAGATCACTCGTGCTCAATTTGAAAAGTTGGTCGGCCATTTGATTGAACGCACTTTGAACCCATGTAAGAAGTGTGTCAAGGATGCTGGTGTTAGCAAGGAAGAAATCAATGAAGTGATCTTGGTCGGTGGTATGTCTCGCATGCCAAAAGTGCAACAATCGGTTGAAGAATTCTTTGGCAAACGCCCATCCAAGGGTGTCAACCCTGATGAAGTGGTTGCTATGGGTGCTGCTATCCAAGGTGGTGTCTTGCGTGGTGATGTCAAGGATATTCTTTTGCTTGATGTGACCCCATTGTCGCTTGGTATTGAAACTCTTGGTGGTGTTTTCACCAAGTTGATTCCTCGCAACACCACAATCCCAACCAAGAAATCACAAGTGTTCTCGACTGCTTCGGACAACCAAACTCAAGTCGGTATCAAGGTCTTGCAAGGTGAACGTGAAATGGCTGCTGACAACAAATTGCTTGGCAACTTTGACCTTCAAAACATCCCTCCTGCCCCTCGTGGTATCCCACAAATTGAAGTAAGCTTCGATATTGATGCCAACGGTATTGTGAACGTATCTGCTCGTGATAAAGCCACTGGCAAGGAACAATCGATTGTCATTCAATCATCAGGCGGTCTTTCGGAAGATGAAATTGAACGCATGGTCCGTGAAGCTGAATTGAACGCTGAAGCCGATGCCAAGCGCAAGGAACTCATTGAAGTCAAGAATGAAGCTGATTCTTTGGTCTACAACGCTGAAAAGACCCTCAAGGAACATGAAGAAAAGCTTGATGCTGCTTTGGTTGAATCGGTCAAGACCTCGATGCAAGCTGTCCGTGATGCCCTTGAAAAGGATGATGCTGAAGCCATCAAGGCTGCTCTTGAAGATATGCAAAAGGCTACCATGAAGATTGGTGAAGCTATCTACAAGCAAGGCAGTGCTGATGGTGCTTCCTCGGAAGAAGACAAGAAGGAAGATGTCCATGATGCTGAATTCAAGGACAAGAAGCCTTAAACACCTAGTCGATTTTTAAGTACAGCAATAGAGTGATATGATGGATTTGTTATTAATTGCTGTCTTATTAAACTGATGGTAAACGAGACTGAAGCCAAGCAATTACAGCATCTACTTCTTCAGGAATTACATCATGACGAAGCTCTGGATAGACAATTAATTGCCCATTAACACCTTGATCTTGTAAATGCTTGAAAGTATCTTGTCCCCATGAAATTTTAACAATGTGGTCCTATATGTAATTGTGAATGAATACATGAATAAACAAGTACCTTTTCTCCATGGAACATGATTAATGGCATGGATTTCACAGCATCTTGGACAATGTAATTCTATCTCAAGATGAATCAAGTAAAGAAATAGAGGTTTACACGAAGATCAGGAAGATAAGCAGACAATGCTACAATTCCTCCTAATGGTTCTTGCATGTTGTAGCCGGCATACAAAGAAGTGGCACCACCCTAGTACAATTTAGAGTTAAAATTATTGAACAATTCTACTTGACTAAAGCCACCAAGAATGATACGATTGCGAGGAATACCTGCAGCTAATTCATTGTCAATCAATTGAGTGATGATTTTGATAGAAATATTAATTCCTTGACAAGAATCGAGATTGCGATCAGTTAAAGACACTGTGTTAAACCAGGCAGGCATAGGAAGATTGTTGTTGAGTGCTACAGGTTGATTTGGAGCTATAGAGATACAATTAGATAAAAAATAATGAAATAATGATTTTACCATTAGGCATGATGATTTTCAAGTAGGGAATTTTACCAGCAATATTCTCATTCATTCCTCCCCATCCATGAGCAAACCAGTGAGCTTGATCGCCACGTCCATGGAGTAATATTAACGTGGCTGTGTGTCGTTGATCCAAAGGCTGAAACACAACACTTTCCATCATGGCTAATATTGTAGTAGTAGCCATTAATAAATTAAGTTGACACATCTACTTCCTCATTTACGACTACAAAAATATTCATTCATAAGCTTGCTTTATCTTTAGCTTTACAAGTAAATTTGTTATTATATGTAGCTACACTTGTTTAAATTGCAGGCAAACGCGCTTGTAACCAAACAACAACTTCATCAATTTCTTCATCATCAACATAGTGTGCTACATCAGGATATGCACTGAAATGTCCAAGTACACCTTGTTGATCCAAAAATTCAAATGTATCTTGTCCCCATGAAAAATCTACAGTGTTATCCTAGATATATTTGTGAGGACCTAAGTAATTATTTAGAGTGTACTTGTTCTCCATGACACATAATAAATTGCATTGATTTTGCAGCTTCCTCAACAACATAAGTCTATCGAAATACTTAACATTTATCAAAGTATATCAAGAAATACATTTAAATCAGGTAAATAAGCCGATAATGCAATAATTCCACAGAGTGGTTCTTGCAAATGATACCCTATATACAAAGCTGTAGCACCACCCTAAAATATTGAATAATTCAAGTACTAATTTGATTGTTTACCTGGCTGAGACCACCAAGGATAATTCGATTGCGAGGAATGCCAGCAGCAACTTCATTTTCAATCAATCTTGTAATCATTTTAATCGAAATCTCAATTCCTTGACATGAATCAAGATTTCGATCATCTAACGACACCATGTCATACCACGCTGGCATTCTTCGTCCTCGATTGATTGACACTGCTTGTATAGGTGCTATATAATAATATTAGCTTCTACTTCATGTAAAATATCAACCATAAGGCATAATTATTTTCATATATGGCACTTCAGCAGCAAATTTTCTTGCCATTCCTTGCCAACCATGTGCAAAAGAATGAGCTACATCTCCAAGACCATGTAGTAAAATCAACGTAGCAGTATGTCGTCCTTCCAAATGGTCAAAAACTACACTCTCCATCACAGAAAAAAATAAACACTGACTACTGCGTCAATTGTGAAGCTACAGTAGCTTTCTTCGTATCAATTCAAACAACTGATCTCAATGCATTGCTATGTGCATTAAATACAACATAGCAAATTAATCTTGCTCATTATTCTGTACTTATCAAGTTAAACCAGTTGATACATAGTTGATACATTAGGTTATTGCCATTAAAATATTGGAGTATTCTTGTAATACAAACTTTATCCACGTCTCTAAATCTCTTTTCACCTCGTTTGCTTTCTTAAACCAAGCCAACGCTATAGCTTAAATATCTACACACCTTATAGTAAAATTACAAAAAATTTGGCTTTATTGAATATTCTTGAGCAAATACAACCTATTTTGCCTTGATCTAATAGCTCAAATCTCATGTTTATAAGCTCCTTGTTAATACTAAACACATTTAATCTTTAAAGATGACAATGAATCCATTTTCGTCAATATCAGAATGACTTATTTTTTGAATCAAAGATACGAAATGTAATCATAGGTGCAGAAAAGCAAAACGCACCTAATTTTAAAAACGCACCAGAAACTTTTTGTGACTAAAGTTTGCGGTGGGCGATGGCGGTCCGAGGGATCAGTGGCGATGCTCATTTCTTTGAGGAAAGCATTAACATGGAGCGTATTAAGAAGCTTCTAGACAACAAGACAGGCTCTGCAGGCGTATCTGAGAAGCTTCAGGCTATGAAAACGTTGCTGGCTATGATCAGTAAGGGCGAAGACGTCTCGCTCTTCTTTGCAGATGTGGTCAAGAATGTAATTGTTAACTCGGTTGAAGTTAAGAAAATGGTGTATATGTATCTTGTGCATTATGCTGATGCCAATGCACAATGTCGAGAACTTGCATTACTCTCGATCAATTCGTTCCAAAAGGATTTAGCTGATCCGAATCAACTTATTCGAGCTTTGGCATTGCGTGTCATGACAAGTATTCGTGTGCGAGACATTATTCAAATTCAATTGATAGCTATTCGTAAATGTGCTGGAGATTCATCGCCTTATGTGCGAAAATGTGCTGCCAATGCATTGAGCAAGATCCACGCCATGGATAGCGTTGACCAAAAGGAAGTGTTGGCTGAAATTATTGCTATTCTCTTGGATGATACGAGCACTATGGTGCTTGGCAGTGCTGTACAAGCTTTGAACGAAATTTGCCCTGATCGTATGGACCTCTTGCATCGATCCTTTCGTAAATTGTGTCATTTACTTGCTGATATTGATGAATGGGGTCAAGCTGTAGTCATGCAGGTCTTAACTCGTTATTGCCGTGAACAATTTCAAAGCCCAAAACAAGATCCACCACCACAAAACCAAAAGGATCAATTTCCTAAACGCAAAGTAAAGAAGGGATTTTACTCAGATGAAGAAGAAGACCCTAAATCTAAGAATAAGAGCTATGCAGCATCACCATTTATGCTTGGTAGCTCTTCTTCCATGTCTCGTGAACATGTTCCAAGTGTTGGTTCAGTATTTCGTTCAAATGATGTTGCAAGTGGTATCGGAGGTGGTGAAGAGTTAGATGAAGATCATCGATTGCTTCTTCGCTCGTCGATTCCTCTTTTAAAGTCTCGCAACAGTGCTGTCGTTTTGGCTGTATCGACGTTGCATTATTATTGTGGCACTCAAAGCACTGCTACGTGTACTTTGATCGGCAAATCTCTTGTTCGTATCATGCGAAATCAACGTGAAATCCAATACGTGGTCTTATCTGTCATTGCTTCTATGGCTACTGCTCGTCCTGACATGTTTTTGCCATTTCTACAAGACTTTTTCGTTCGAGCTACTGATCCAAGTTATACTCGTCAACTCAAGCTTGATATTCTCACAGCTCTTGTTACTGAAGACACTGTTCCTACAATTCTACGAGAATTTCAAGCATACGTACGTCATGTAGATAAGGGTTTTGTCACTATGACTGTACGTGCCCTTGGTCGTGTTGCTGATGCAATGCCTGCAGTGTCTGAAAAGTGTCTAAAAGGTAAGCTTTTCCCACTATTTCATGTTCTAACTTATCATAGGATTAATGCGTCTTGTTCGTTCGGTTCATGACAGTGTCGTTGCTGAAAGTGTCATCGTAATTCGCCAACTTTTGCAACAAGTACAAGGTCCAAATGCTGCTCAGTCGTACAAAGTTGTTCGTTCTCTAGCTGCTATGATGGTATCTGGACGTGTAACTTCACCATCAGCTCGTGCCTCGATCTTGTGGATGCTTGGAGAATTTGCTGCTGAAGAACCTGTGGCTGGTGAAACTTTACGTTGTATGTGCACAACTTTCACTGAAGAAGAATCGGAAGTGAAGTTGCAATTGCTTAACTTGGCTGTGAAACTCGCTTTGAAAAACCCATCAAACCAAAAAGTTCAATTGTGCTTGACTTACATCGTCGAACTTTGCAAGTTTGACTTGGATTATGATATTCGAGATCGATCTCGATTAATTCGTGCCGCTCTCCAAGGCGATGGATTACGTCCACAAACTCTTTTCTTGAGCAAGAAACCTGCACCTTTGATCGGTTGCTATGAACAAACCAAGTCCAAATTCACCCTTGGGTCGCTCTCGGAACTAGTGCACCACACTGTACCTGGTTACCTCCCAATCCCAACATGGCGAGTAGAGAAAGTGGATAAAAAACTACGTGATGGTTCTGCAGAAGTGGCTCCAGCTAAAGAATCAAAGAGCTCATCCAAGCCTTCTCGTAGTAAAGGCAGAGCACCAAAAGCTCGAGGATTTTACAGCAGTGAAGATGATGATGAAAGTGGTTCTGAAGAAATCTCTGAAGAAGAGGATTCCGACGAAGACGATGAGGATGAATCTGAAGAGGAAGATGCATCTGAAGAAGAAGAGGAGTCCGAAGAGGAGGAAGAAGAGTCTGAAGAAGTAGAAGAATCGGAAGAATCGGAAGAAGAAAGCTCTGAGGAGTCCGAACCAGCTCCACCAAAGAAAAAAACTAGTAAGAAGGCTAGCCCTGCACCAACTCCACCTACTTCCAACCTTCTTGATCCATTTGATTTCCTCGCATCAAGCTCATCTTCTTCAGTCAACTCGATGAGCATGATGGCTGATCTTTCCAACTTGACAATGAGTGCGACTGCACCAACCTCAAGATCTATTTTACTTGCAAGTTCTGTTGGTGATGGACTTCAAATTGAATACACATACCTTCGAAGCCCATCGATGTATGCTCCAAATATGATTGTTGTCCAATGCTACTTATTAAATCAATCGACGACTCCAATTCCTCGTATTCGTATTGCATTGGATCCATCAAGCCATGCTCAACTCATTCCATTCCTTGAAGTACCAGTCGTATACCCTGGCAGCTCATCGATGGTACAACTTCATGTTGATTTTATGGGCAAGTTGAAAGGTGTAAATGTTGAAATTCAAACTGGCAATGATGACAGCTTCAGTGGTGTCCTTCAGCCAACAATCGGTGAACTTCTGCACCCATTCCATGTCACGCCTGATCAATTTGCTGCTCTTTGGACAAAGAACAAGATCTTATCGAACGAATTACAGCAATTTTCAACCACAATGACATTGAGTTCTCTTACCCAACAAGTTTGCCATGCATTGAACTTGAGTCATATAAATCCTCATCAAATGCTCATTCCAGGCAATGTCCAAGCACCGATGGTCATGCAGTTATGTGGTAAGCTTCGTTCAGACAAGAAAGATGTTTGGCTTTTGGCTACAATTGAAATGCAATATGGCAATGGAGTTTTACGCCTCCAAGTATCTTCAGGGGATGTAGCACTTGGAGAAACTCTTCTTGATAGTATGGTGGATGTCATTTCCAACTAACAACTTTGAAATATATCTACTTGATGTATTGAGATTATTATGCCCACGATTTGACACGACGTGGGCTTTCTAGTAATCTTTTGATGTAGCAGATCTGAAGCAAGACACAAGCAACATACACAAGGCTTTCAATTGTGCCAGCTAGAGATACACGATCGTTTGTACTCTTCTCAGCTACAAAATAGCATTAGCATATAGCAGTAGAAAAATATCAAATACTTTTCATGTGGCGATCAGTGCGTAATTGCATCAAACGTTGTTCCGATTCAAGTTCACCAAGTCGAATATCAAGATGGGAAGCATATTTTGCCAAAATACTCACATGTTCTACAACAATTAGATGCAAAATGAAGATTTAATGCCTACCTTTTTCAACAGGATGTTGGGATTGCAAGGTATTAGTGACATGACTCACAAGTTTTCCATCGCTATCATCATTAACAAAACAGACTTCATAAATTCCCGTCAATTGAGGACGGACTTCATACGTGCCTTCAACATCATCATCTCTTGTATACACAATCGCTCCTTTCGGATCTTTGATCGATAAATCAATTGTCGCCGAAGCAGTCGAAACAATATATGCTCCCGAAATATCATCTCCAAGGCTCTTGACATCTTCAAAGAAACATGAAGCTTCTTTTGCTTCAATGAAGAACGTAAGCCCTTCCGATGGATCAAAGTCAAACTTGCTCAATTGCTCATTGTACTGGCTCGGATCAACCATTTCTGGCGCAGCTTTGCCCAAGCCGATATCCATGTTCACATTAGGATCTACATTGTAAGGATCAAAGTCATCTAGCACAACAGGCGCATGGGGCGTCTCTTGTCCTTCACACACACAAAGAATTGCCGCTAGAAGCGCAAGGACACGTGCCGTTCGCATCTTATTGTCGACTGAGTTGGGTAAAACTATTGGGTAAAACCCCAATTGAGGGACAAATCTTAATTGTGGTATTTATGGTATTTGTGGCAATTACCAGGAATAAGAAACGAATAATCACCAGTCACAAAAGTTGTCCGAACATCGCCGATGCTTCCGATCGCTTCCCTTCGTCGAGCTCTCGGAGCCACGAGCAAGAGCCGTAGCTTCATGATGAGTGCTAAGCCTTCACGGAAGTCTACGCACTTGCCTCGTCGAATGTTTTGCGATAAGGTGTTTGCTGCAAAACGATATTTTAACTGATGAATCTTGTAGGCCAAGCCTAATCCTGCTCAAGGAGGAGCTCAAGCTGAAGCTCAAACTGATGCCATTGTCTTGACACCGTATGAAAAGGTTGCTGCTGGTACACAAATGGGCATGTGGGCAGGCATTCTTGGTTTAGCAACAGTGTGTGGATACTTTATTGTCCGTGAATTGTTCCCAAGGTAGGATGGCAATTGTGATTGTAAGGAATGATTAAATTGATGTAGTCGTATGAGCCCCAACTCTTTGTTTAGCGAAGCTAGTGACATTGTTTTGCAAAACGATATGGTATTGGATAGATAAAAAGATGATCTTAAATAGATTGTTATAGGTTTTACAACGTTTGGGAGCACCTATTCGTTGCTATGGCCGTGATCATGGTGGTCACAAGGAAGGTCGTCGTAATTTCATTGAACACGTTGAACTCAATGACAAGGATGGACAAAAGACTCGATTGCGTATCAAGTTCAACATGAAGGGTCCAAATGGCAAAGCTCAATGTTGGGCTGAAACCAATGCCAATATGAAGAAAGGAGAATATGTTTACCTCATTGTTCAAACGTACACTGGCGAAATCATTAAGATTCACGACAATCGTCAAATTCTTCAAGCCGAATCGGAAGAAGAACGTGATGCTTTGAAGCGATTGCTTGGTAACTAAATCCAAATATCAAAAAATTTTGGTCGTCTATCCATGAGATAAAATGTTTTCTGTGTTGGACAATATGGTAACTCATATCACAAAAAAAAGATTATCAAGTTATAAATGGTTAACGGGACAAACTTAATCCTCATGAACAGCAGGACGAGCAGCTAAAAGTTGCTTTTTCATTGCTTGGAAGCGAATGAGCATCCAGTAAATTATAAAAGTAAGTGCACTGATCCACCAATTACGTTCCGAACGCCAACGAGAAGCTTTTTGTTGGAGATCTGCCGAGTAATGCTTTTCAATACCAGGGGATGAGTGATCATAGCGTTTTTGCAAGTCATACGTTTGTCCTACACAGTCATTGATCAGTGCTCTCATATAAAATAAGATAATATACCAGCAAGGGAAACAAATGCAAAAAAAGTTATGACAGACACAACAGGAATTCCAGCAAGCTCAATCTTAAACAAAACATCGACAAAACGAACAATGCCTTTGCTGATCACGCGAGGGAACGGTATCGTAAGTAGGATAAGCCTACATAAACTTAAATACAATCAAGTTAGTAGATAAACGTACAAGATAATTGCAGGGGGGAGAAGAAAGTACGTCGAAGTAGCCCAAATGCTCATGTTAAAGCAAATTCAAAAATGACCTCACACAGTTTTTTGTTTCATATGAAAATGTTGGTCGTTGGGATGAACAATTCAGTACCGCGGCTACGTAGCATAAGCGTCCACGTGGCCTTTTAGCTTGTTCTTGTAGAAAAGCAGTATATATACGTGTTCTATCTCGTTATACGTCTGCTTTACATGGTCATACTCTGTGGCGTGTTCTAACGAGATGATCTTTGTACAGTTCTTAGACCCAACGTTCTTACTCTATCTGTGTGATGGAAACTACGTAAAGCTTAGATGATTCTTATTGTATCAGAATACAATAATCATCCTATATTGCTAAGTAGATCATGTTGGCTATATGATTTTATCAAGGAAAGAATGACTTGTTTAATGTGACTTGATGAGCATATGTTGACTTGATAAATTGTAGGAAAAATTGGATTGATATATTGTGTGTTTAATCATCAAAAACAACTTTTTTCCCTGCAAATGCTTGAATATCAACCTTTTCTTTGTCTTTAAGTGCTTGTTTCGCAGCCCAAGATGGATGTGAAGTTTTATCAACAGCAGGTTCTGGTCGTTTGAATTTTTCTGGTTTCTTTGGAGCTTCCGAGTGTTTTGGTTTTGAATCTGATGTAGCTTTTGGTTTCTTGTGTTTTGGAGGTACTGCTTTCTTTTCACGATAATTTCCATTGCCAACAAGAGGTTTTCCTGATTTAATTGCTTCAAGCATCAATGCTTTTTGCTTACGAGCACGTTGACCAGGTCGATTTTTCTTTTTATTTTCACCCAAAAAGTCTGCAATATCATCCTATATTCGATCAACATGATTGCTTTCAATGATTTCTACCTCTTTGGACTTGTCTTCAGGATCTCCAAAGCCAGAGAGACTTCCTACAAAAAGAGAACTTGGAGCTGCACCACTACGTCCTCCTAAAACTCCTCTCTAATAAAAAATATCAATCCATCATGAATTTCAATTGATCGTACCCCTTGGCGAGACTTGTTAAATTTTACATTCTCTTCTCTAAACAACTTTTCAGCTCTTTCTGCTGCTTTTTTTTTCCATGTTGCCATGATCGGTGCTAATCTTTTATGCTTTAAAAACGATGTTTCAATTTCCTTAATCTTGGCTTCAAGATCATGAGGTAAATTCACTACTGTCGGTTGTTTCTCAGCAGGATCAAGTCCAAGTGCAAGCAATGCACGTCGTACTACTTTTGCTACATCCAAGTTCTACAATTATCATTTATTTCAACACCTATAAATGTAATATACCTTGAGCAATTCAACTTGTAGTTGCAATGCCGGGTTTTCAGGGTCTTTTCCAAGTATTTTGATGACTTTTTGTACTTCAAACGTCTTGATCCTCTTAAGCGCTCGAGAGAAAGCAACGTTTGCTTGATGGCTTAGCATCTCGTCTTCGCTATACTCACGTTTCCTCTTCGCACTGCTGCCAGCCATTTGATCAATGGAGAAAACGTCACATGTAATATTTGAATGTCCCAAAATCCCAAATACTATTATCAATAAATTACATAGCAAAGAGTTTATCCCAATACCCATGAAATTGGGAGAAATTATTCATTTGAAATGTTGCTACGAAGAGCTCTGAGCACCAAAGTCCGAGTCCGTCAACACGTGAATCCGTTAGCACGTCGCTTTGAAGCTGCAATTCCATTGCCTGAATGGACTAAACTATACCCAGAGAACGCTTCAACTGTTCACCTTGATATTGGTTGCGCTCGTGGCGTATATTTGATGGAACTCGCCCAACAACTTCCCCAACAATGCTTTTTAGGTGTGGAAATTCGTGAACCTTTGGTTGATGAAGCACTTAAACGTATTCGAGAAAACAACGTTTGCAATATGCACGTTCTCCATGCCAATATGAACCTTCATATTGATCCAATTTTGTCATCTCTAACTACATCACATGAAATCTCCAGCGTTTCCATCTTTCACCCTGATCCATGGATGAAAAAGCGACATCTAAAGCGACGACTTGTTAATCCTGCGTTCGCACAAGCTCTAGCTACGCATTTAAAGCCATCTACGCCAGTGTATCTCCAGACTGATGTGCTTGAACTATTTGAATACATGGTCGAAGTGTTTAGTGATCACGCTCATATCTTCTCCCAAGACAAGACACCTGCTCTCACGAATGCAATGGGCCTTGCTACAGACAGAGAGAAGTACGTCGTTGAGCACGGCGGAGCCATATATCGTACAGCGTTCGTGGCCAAGTAATTCATTCCATTAATAGAGAGCATCATATGTCATTTTCATTATTGAACATTGGCGGGTAATCATGGACTGGGCATGCGTCAATTGCTCGTTCGAGAATGGAGCAAACGTGGTACGATGTGAGATTTGCCGCTCTGCACGTGCCTCTGCATCGTTCTTTGGTACCTCTAAACGTGTGCGAGAAGCCCCACGTCCAGTAGCTCGAGGGAAGAAAAAAGCGAGAAATGGATTGATGGCTTCACCTGCATTCAAAGAGGATCCACGCTTAATTGAAAAGAAATTGCAGCAAATGCGAGAATGTTTAGGTGATGGAGTTAGCGAAGATGATATGAAGCAATTGCTTAACAAAAATGCTGGCAGTGTGAGCTTTGCCATTGCTGCATACTATGAACAAGCATCTCGACAGGAAACTACTTTGAAAAATACAAATGATGAAAACTATTGGAAACAAATGATAGATAGATCATTGTATTATCTTGGTACAGCTACAGCTGATGCAACGATTACAAGAAGAGAAGAAAAATCAATTATAATGGGAGCAAGGTTTGAAAGATATTTTGAAGAATTGATCGGCATAATGAAGTAGATTTCAATTACAAGTAGAAGGAAATATGGTTCGGGTTGTATCAAGATCAAATAATCTTGTTGTTGGACGATTAGAAGAAGGGTGGGAAGATATGCTTGCAAATTTACTTAATTGTCAACTTTTACAAATTGGGGGAACGATTGTTGAAGCACCATTTGAAACATCAGTGTTTGCACGATTCCAAATTCAACTTTATCTCTTTGCTACATCACAGTTTTGGTCCATTTTGGAAGAATCTAACAATTATACGCGTGAAAAAGCTTTTCTTTTGGTTGAATATTTAAGCAGTCCGAAACAATCATTGTCAACTACGCTTGTATTACCTGGAGAAACATTTGAAAAGATTACTGATGAGACTACTGTGGATGTGCTTTATCGAACACAAATTTCCCAAGCAGATATTATACCTGGATATAGCACTGATGCTATTCATTCTTTATTATACAACATCACATTACGTTCATATCAAGAACAAGCTTTACAATGGATGCTTTTTCGTGAAACTAATCAGGATGCTCTTAGTGATAGCCATTTAATTGGCAAAGCATTAAGTATTGCTCCTTGTCACCTTTCATAGACTTAAATCGCTTTTGTAGGACTTGATAGTGCATCTGCTGATGAAAAACAAGCAATACACCCGGTTTGTTCGTTTATAGTGGTGATTGCTTATTGAATTTACTAGCTTTGGACTACACGAAATTGCACAAGATATGGATCCACAGTGCCTTATTATGTCAATGTATTTGAACGTTTAGCATCTTTAAAGCCACCATTGCCACCAAACCCATGTCGAGGTGGTATTCTAGCCGATGATATGGGCATGGGTATTGTTCTACATGTTTATGAAAGGATTTAATTTTGAAATCCTAGGTAAAACTATAATGATTATAGCTTTAGTAGCAGCTCGAAAGTTTTTACATCAGACACCAAACACTGATTCATCACCAAGAAAAGGAAATACTCTTGTTGCATGTCCTCTCAGCTTGCTTCATCAATGGAAACAAGAATTTCGTGCACGAGCACCAAAGCTTTCAGTGTTTTTGTACTATGAACAAACCAAGAAACTGAGCCATGCAGCAATATGTGAAGCAGACGTTGTTATTACTACGTATGGAGTACTTTCGAGTGAATTTGAAAAGAATTCAATTCTTCATGGTATTACATGGGATCGTGTCATTCTTGATGAAGCCCATTCAATCAAGAATCGTGCCACGGCGTATTTTAAATCTTGTGCAGCACTAGAAGCAAACCACCGATGGTGTCTCACAGGTACTCCTATTCAAAATTCCCTAGAAGATATTCTTTCGTTGCTTGTTTATCTGCAATACCAGGTATTTTATTTCTCCATAGCTTTACTTACCACACAATTCTAGCCTTGGGATAGAATAGAGTGGTGGAATCGTGTTGTTGCTCAACCTTATGAAAAAGGTCAGCAATGTGCTCTTCGACGACTTCAGGTACCAATTTAGTAATTTATATACGATAATTTGCATTATGTAGGCAATTCTATCTCCTGTACTTCTTCGACGTACCAAATCTACAAGAGATCCTGTTACGAATGAGCTTATTGTTCAGCTTCCTCCCAAGCATATTGAGGTGGTTGAGCTAGATTTCTCACCAGAAGAACGTCGATTTTACAAAGCAGTTTACAGCAAAAGTCGTGGTGAATTTTACGGCTACGTTGAAAGTGGCAATGCAATGGCGAGTTATGTGGCTATCTTTGCATTGCTTTTAAGACTTCGTCAAGCTTGTGATCATCCCTTTTTAGTTATGGGAAAAGCTGATGCTGCCAAGCTTCTTGAAAACTCAAAGAAGAAAACAATCATGAGCTCCAAACATTCAAATAATGAAGAATATTACTCTGAATTGACTGCTATCATACAAGAAACGAGTGCAGCAGATCAAGTTAAAGACGATACCAATGTGTACATTAAGAGCCGAATTCTTGAAATTCAAGAGGAAGGCCTTGATTGTCAAGAATGCCCAGTGTGCTTGGACGTGCCTAATGTACCTGTACTCACACCTTGTGCTCATTTACTTTGTAATGATTGCGCTCGTGCTGCTTTAAATGCTGCTGCTGTTTGTCCAGTGTGTCGAAGTGAAGTGATTGCTGACCAACTTATTCCAATTACACCACCTGAAGCAGACACACCTCAGCAACGAGGAAGCATAGCAGATATGGCTACAAGTACAAAGCTTCGTCAACTGATATCTGATTTACATCGACTACGAACAGAAGGACCTCATCGTAAAGTAGTTGTATTTTCTCAATGGACACACATGCTCGAGCTTGTTGAAAATACACTCAGCCACAATGGTATTTTGTCACAGAAGGAATGAAAATGCTAAAATTTCATGTGTAGGATATTCCCATGTACGATTTGATGGATCCCTCAAACACGATGAGCGAGAACGAGTTTTAAATGAGTTCAACGATGGCAGTACTCAAGTGCTTGTGATCTCGTTGAAAGCTGGTGGTGTTGGGCTCAATTTGACTGCTGCTTCTGTAGTAATTATCTTGGATCCTTGGTGGAATCCTGCATTAGAAGATCAGGCAGTAGATCGAATTCATCGTCTTGGCCAAATGCATGATGTCATTGTCAAGAAATACAAGGTCATTGACACTGTCGAAGATATGATTTTACAACTCCAAGCTCGTAAAGCATCGATGGCATCCACTGTTCTAGCTACTGCTAAGACTGGTGCAGACAATGATGGACGACTAAGTCTCTCCGACTTATTGAAATTCTTTGGTTAGATAAATAATAGCATTTGTATCTTACTCATGAAAATGCTGCAAATTTTAGTTTCTTAAGAAGTTACTAAGTAGATATCCACTTACATAACGTTGCAGCATGGACATTCATCACCATACACGCTTGCATTATTGAGTTCACCGCATTGACGGCATCGCCAGCTCGTGCATCCACTTGGCAAAGGATATGGTGAATTGCATTTACGACAAAGAGCATTGCCTTGCGCATCCCGAGCAATATTTGAGTTGTTATCGACAATACCCACCACAGGAGGCTGAGCTACAGCCATAGGAGCCCCTTGTACTTGCACAGGACGTCCATATTGATCCACCGCCACGGGCACGCCCATCGCTGGATTTTGTTGGTACATATTTGATCAAAATTTTAAAATGACTTGATTTTACTATACCCAGTCCCATCCGGATACGACTTTTACACTTTTCTTTCCTTTTACGCACAAGAACCCATTATTTATCATAATATTTCAACAATATCAACAATACACAGTCTAGAGATGCAAAGTATCTACATAAGTGGCATCAAACGTGCTTAAACAATGAAAATAGTTGCATAACATCAGAGGAACAAGATTGTTGATCATTAGAGTGTAGGTGGAATAAGACTGCCAGATTTATGTGCCAAATTTACCACATTTAAAAACTTAACGACAATTCATATGATTGGTGTAAATTATGAAAGAAATCAACCAATCGTATTGCTTTTTGTACAGCAGATTCTTTGTGACCGCGATGCTCCTTCGCCGCCAAGCCGCTGTTCGATTAGTTCGTGGGCCGATTGCTGTGGCTTCTCGATGGAATTCTTCGTATGAAAAGAGTAATAATGAGAGTGCTCTAGAGCTTATGCGTGAGACGTCTCGTCTTGAGCGAGAAGTGTTGTTGCCTCTCAATGACAAACTGTGTGGACCACTCAACCGTGCAGTGGAAGATAGACTGCCGTCATTGCCATTTGTGTTTCTTCTAGGCAATCATTCGAGTGGCAAATCGTCGTTTATCAACCATATTCTCAAGAGAGACATTCAAACGACTGGTGTCGCCCCAACGGATGATGGATTTACCATTATTTCCAATGGCACAGCTGACTACGATCAAGATGGACCGGTACATAGATGTATGCAATTGATATTGAATTGATATAGGCACTTATTGGTGATCCTGACTTGGGATTTTCAGGGTTGCGTCAATTTGGACCAAATTTGATCCAAAAAACAAACTTGAAAATTCGAGCAGATATTCCCATGGGCAATAACTTTATGATGGTGGATAGTCCTGGTATGATTGATAGCCCTGCTTCGCTCAATATGCGTTCGGAATCAGATCGTGGCTATGATTTTCCAAAGGTATTTGAGAACTATTAAACTAGTACTAAAATAAGTAGGTTGTGCAATGGTATGCTGAACGTGCTGATGTTATTTTACTCTTCTTTGACCCTGATAAACCTGGTACTACTGGAGAAACTTTGTCAATTTTAACAAATTCGCTTGTTGGCATGGATCACAAATTGCACATTGTCCTTAATAAAGTGGACCAATTTCGCAAGATCCATGATTTTGCTCGTGCCTATGGTTCTCTTTGTTGGAATCTCTCCAAGGTTATTCCTCTCAAGGATTTACCACGTATCTACACTATGTGCATTCCAGTAAAAGATGCTCAAAATGGTGGACGCACAACAGAAACTGGGTTGGGATCAGCTCTTGAAGACCTTGAAGCTTCGCGTGAAGAAGTGATTAATGCTGTCATGCGTGCCCCAGAACGTCGTGCTGACAACTTGATTACACGTCTTTATGATAGTGCTCGTATGCTTGAAATGCATGCTACGGTATACTTTAAGTCTAAGCATGGTATGATATTATGGACTAGGTATTTGAAGCCGTTCGTTCTCAATACTCCCGTGAAAAATGGAGTCGTTGGTATGTATATTGTTGAAAACTTATCTAACTAAAAAATAGGCTAGTCACTAGTTCAGCTTTGGTCGGTGGTAACGCAATGGCAGCATCGGCTTTTGTTAGTGGAATGCCTGAAGTCGCTGCTGGAGTATCGATTGCATCGTTAGTGGCAGCTTCTGGTCTTTCGTGGTTCAATCGTAATCACTTGGCTGATTTGGAAAAGGTGAATTCATCGCTATGCACATTTGTTTATTGTAGCATAGGATTTGCTTAGTGAAGAAGGTTTAACTCATCACTTCCGTCGCATTTATGGTCGTCAACTTGCTGAAAAAGATGAATTCGTCTTCTCTCTATGGCGTCGTGTGTATCCAAGTCTCCAGGTATGATGAACCTCAAGAAGACTACCATACTTAACTACTACATTGCAGGTGGCTCTAGCTACACTTGGATTCCAAAACTTGCCAAAAGTTAAAGCTAATGAGATTAATGGGCTCCAAAAGATCATTACACAAGACATTCCCCGTCTACGTCGCCAAGCTGCGCCGACAGACAACAGTGTCGCTCACCAAGTCGCCAAGCTATTACGTGGCTACTAAGTGATAACTATAGATCAATTTTGCTCTTCATTCTCTATGTTTTTTGTGTTCCACCACCATTGGCTTCACACCTAATTTTTAAGCAAAGAAATTAGCATCCAACAAGGTGTACTAAACCCCCGTGAGAAAACGAAATTATCATAAAATCGTGGGACATACCCTCTAGACCGTGCTTCCCGATGATCTATAAGGAAATTGCCGTTCTGATTTTGCACGAGATCTGAGTCAAATCGACACCCATGAAGGCAAAAATCTTCATCCTTATCTTTGTAAATGACCCATGACAATGGTTTGCACCATGGTTTACTCGTAGACGCCGATTAAACGTCTGATAACTTTATGAACCATGTCGAACTCTATCTTAATGTAGTCGGTAGAATTCTTTTTGAATAGAGCTTAATTCTACCATGTATCTCTACAATCATTGCTATAAGGTTATGTTTGCCCACACTATCCCCTATTGCCTATAGTCAAAAGCTGATTTTGTATCATAAAATGCCCCTTGGGTTAAGAATTAGTTAATTTGATAAGATGGTAAATCTGAGTCGTGCACCAAGCTGCTGGGCCTGTCCATGCGCATAGAAAACATAGAAAAGAGTTTACTCTACCCAGAGTTGGATAAAGGATCATCAATGGAGTTAACTTCAAGATTTTACCTTGCTAAACATTCATGGCGCAGATGAACCGGGGTCAACATCTTTTTATCTGTACCTTTATCTTTTGAGTCATTCCTTCACAGCATCACATCATAAATCAAATTGCTTTGCCATGCAAAAGAATCACGACAAGCTTGACTTGGAAGAACGTGTATCTTACATTGCTTCCAACACCTCTTTCGATAAGAATAAGGGGGAAGGCTTTGAAGAAGTCAAAACCCCTGGTGAACTCGAAGATGGGGCTATTACCAGTGGTGGGGCTTTAAATCTATTTTCCCGTGAAGCTTTCGCCCTTTTTTGTCAGTATGGTGCTATTGGTATCATTTACGGCATGATTCCTCAACTCATGTACCCGCTTTTCAACAACTATCTCAACATGGAGGGATACCAAACTGCTTCATACAACGTGCTTGTGACGACGGGCTGGTCCTTTAAAGTGTTTTGGGGTATGCTTTCTGATTGTGTGCCAATTTTTGGTTATCGCCGTAAAAGTTGGATGATCATCGGTTGGGTGATCACACTCATTTGCTTGGCTATCATGACTTTTGTTCCTCTTGGTGCTCCTTACTGTGATGCCCGTTTGACCGACTGCACCAGGCCAATCACCAATTTCACCAAAGAAGAAGTTGCCAAGTATTTCAATGAAGATGCAAGCAACCGTGGTTCACTCTTTATCATGCTTTCGCTGTTTGTCAGTATCGGCTATGTAATTGCTGACTGTGCAGCTGATGCTATGGTCGTCCAATACGCTCAACGTGAACCTCAAGCTATCCGTGGTCGAATTCAAACTGCTATTTACACCGTACGCACTCTCACAAGTATTCTTGCTCAAATTGTCGTTGCCTTTTTCCTCAATGGTCCAGAGTATGGTGGTTCGTTCGGCTGGGCTGTTGGGCCCAATGTACCCTATGCTATCTGCCTTGTACCTTGTGTTCTTGTTATTTTCTCGACAATATTCCTCCAAGTCGAGCCAAATACCAAAAAGTTGAGTTTTGGTCAGTGGTGTGCTCAATTTTGGGGACTCTTGCAAAAGCGTGTGATGTGGCAAATTTGCGCTTATCGTTTTATTGCCAATACCTTTCAAGCTATTGGTGCTACTCCAACTACTCCAGTTGCTTCCAAATGGGCCAGAGTCGAACCACTTAACGATTCTCTTTCTGGTGTGATTGGCAACCTCATTTTCTCGGGTGTTCTTATTGTTGTTGGTAAATACGGCCTTAACTGGAATTGGCGCTATACAATTGCTGCCGGTACTCTTGGTGTCGTTGTTGTTGACTCGTTTGTGACTTTCATGACTGTGTGGAACGTTGTACGCAACCAATGGTTCTACACTGGTGTTGCTCTTGCCGATAATGTTCCTGGTGGTATCCGCTTTATTATTTCAACATATTGTGCTGTTGAAATCGCCGATGTTGGCAATGAAGGTGCTACCTATGGTCTCGTGACTACAATTAACAATCTTGCTTCGCCAGTTGCATCAGTCATATACAAATATGTTGATTCATATTTCGCTGTATCGCAAAAAGATATCGCGCGCGATGATCATCACGTTCGCCTTGAAGTGACCTACTGCTTTTTGATTTCGTATGCGTGCAAGTGCTGCTCACTAATCTGGTTGTTCCTTCTTCCACCACAAAAGACTCAAATGCAAGAACTCAAGCGCAGAGGAGGCACAAGCAAATTTGCTGGTGGCCTTCTCATTTTCCTTTTCTTTTGTGCCATTGCCTTCTCTCTTACTAGTAACATCATGGCTATTTACCCCTCCACCAAGTGCTACCGAATTGCAGGTGGAAAGGGTACTGTCAATGGTACATGCCCCAAGTAGATATTTCCTATGTTTTCCAAATTGTAAATTGTCGTGCTCATTAAATACTCTCTCAATATCTTTTGCAAACAATTCAATTCTTTTGCAATCATCAAAACATGTAGAGATAAGACAAATGATACAGAGATACTGCATAATATGTTTGACCATAAATTATCATATCATAAAGAGTGGTGTGAAATTCATCAACACTATATAAACTTTTAAGCACATAATGAATCGAATCCTGCAGGTGCAGGAAGCCGGCACGTACGTTCGGAGGTAGAAAAAGATGCATAAAATGAAGGAAATTTTCTCTCATTGCGCCCAGTGGCCTGTTCTTAGTGAGACATAGCATTAATTGATATTTGTAGCAATGAAGGAACTAGTAAATGCTCGATGTGTGTGGTGAATGCACTGATCTAAGATTTGATCCATCACATGTCTTAGCCAAAGACAAGGCAGCTCAAATCAGGTTCTGTCATGGAGAACATGTAGACAGTACATGACCTCGTTGACGAACCTATTGCTTAAGTAGTTACAGTGCTGGCCAAAAGTATAGGGACAAACGATATTATAAATAATTATCTAAACGATTATATATATTCCTATAGTAAATTGCTCATGAAGTATAACAAGTTATTAACTATTTATTCACAGT
>JNBS01000985.1:0-30495 GCA_002081575.1 Thraustotheca clavata | reverse complement strand
GAGGATGATGCAGACAACAATTGCACTGCTCGAGCACTAGAAGAAGCATTCGCTTTCGCAAGTTTTTCTTGTTGTTTGATGATCTTCTTCCCTCCCATGTTTTTGCTCTTGACTCTACTTGCGTTAATGGGCTACTGACCGTCACTCACACAACCAATTTATTCTAGTATACAAATCTCAAGTTAATTTTAATTTTGTTTTTATATCCGACAAAGAAAAGAAATAGTGTAATGTAGAAGACTCGCGAAGATCATAGTGTTTAGAAATAGGATTAAAACCATTCAATACTTTTGAGACGATGTGTTTAGCTCTATGAATGTTTAGATAAAGAGTTGTTGTCTTCAAAAGTGATTTCGCTGGGAATTTTTAATCAGAAATCAAACATACAATGAAAAAAAAATCTTAAAGAAATAGTAAGTCTACCCATTGAAAATGGGTTCAAAGAAGCAATAAAGTAAGAGCAGTAAGAATTGAGATAGAAATGCTGTGGTTTAGCTTTAGAGAGTGCAGTATCTGGTTTTATAAAATCAGATAGTAACGTCATATACTTTTTAACTTGACTCTTTTTTCAATAGAGTCAATAATGTCATGTACAATTGAACATTTCAATACATTATCATGGGTGTTAAGTTGGAAAAGATAGTAGAATAAGCACTTCTAAAGCATTAGCTACATTTACTTTTTGACTACAATCAAGTTATGAAATAGAACTCTATCAAATCATCGTGACACTTTATTGAAATCGCATAATCCCATCTACATATTGAAATTGATAATTCCTTCGCGAATCAATTCTTGATTTATTTCTTCAATTGATACATTTCTGATTGATGGTACTTTTGTAAATGCTATTTCTCAATGATGGTTCTTTAAACAATACGTTGTCGAGTGTTAAATTCACACTATTTCATTCTTTTCCATTAATTTAGTTTTTCTAACCGACTCTCCCGCCAAATCTCAAAGACCATTCGATGGACAGTGAATTGTATACGAATGCAGTGTGTTTAGCACCGATGGTTCGAGCGGTTCTTTCTCTTCTTCTCTTCTTCTCTTATGAATTCATCAGGGCACATTGCCTTTGCGTCTTCTTTCGCTTCGAAATGGTGCTGATTTGGTCTATGGGGAAGAAATTATTGACAAGAAAATCGCTCAAACACATCGCATTGAGAACCGTAGACATTTTAAAGCTCTTTACATACTTATTCTTCATGTAGATGTACTTAATATGGTGGATTTCATTAGTTCTACAGGTGATAGTGTTGTCTTTCGTACATGTGCTGAAGAAAAAGCTCGTGTTGTGTTTCAAATTGGCACTGCATCAGCAGTAAATGCATTAAAAGCAGCAGAAACAATGTAAGATGTGTTGAAATATGCTTGAAATGATCATTTTTGTAGTGCAAATGATGTAGCTGCAATAGATATTAACATGGGATGTCCTAAACACTTTTCTGTCCAAGGAGGAATGGGAATTGCATTGATGAAAGACCCAGAGAAAGCTACAGATGTAATTATCTACTTTGCACACACTTCTGTATTTATTTATGCCATTAGATTGTCAAAACATTACGTCGAAATCTCAATATTCCAGTCTCATGTAAAATTCGCATTTTGGAATCTCCATCAAGCACTGTAATAATGCTTCCTCCATTGCTTTTCAATCTCAATGTGAATAGATTGACTTTGCTAAAGGTTTAGAACAAGCTGGAGCTGCTGCTATTGGAATTCACTGCAGGTACAACGCATATAATATCGTTAAATTTTGATGATTTTCATAGACAAGCTCATGAACGTCCTTGTGATGATGCTCATTGGGATGCTTTAAAGGCAATTCCTGCTGCTTTATCTGTGCCTGTGCTTGCTAATGGAGATATCCTTACCCAACAAGATATTGCACGTGTCAAAGCAGAAACAGGGTGTCAATCGGTACTCATTGCACGTGGAGCATTGCAAAATGCATCTTGTTTTCGTAAAGATGGACCATTGCACTACACAGAAGTAAAGAACTATTCATTGCAGCATCATAAATTGCACGTAGAATATCCGAGAGTTTCTTAAAGTTGCCGCAGAAACAGATAATGTGTATCAAAACACCAAATACTCAATTTCCAGAATGCTACCATCAAAGGTTGATGAAGTTCCTCAAGTAGTTGTGCCCTACAGCAATGTGACGGTAGATAATGCTCCATACTACAAGCATCAAGTTTCTTTAGGTACCTGATATAGCAGCCACCAAAAGCAATCGAGAAATGTTTGAGTTATTTGGGCTTGGAGATTATTTGGATGAATACCAAGCTAAATACGCTGCTAAAGCACAAGAACTTAAAGTTTCTCAAGGCTCCCAAAACCCTGATCGTGTTTACGATGACAGTCATATTTTAAATCGACAACTCTATTGTGATCCGTGTGGATTGCAATTGTTAAGTGATCAAGACGTGGCATTGCACGTTAAAGGAAAGCGTCACAAGAAAAAACTTCGTGCTCTAGCTAGTCAATCTGTCTTGACAAGCATCCCCAAACGACCCAAACTCGAATAATTTTGTCGATACAAATACATTATGCTTAGTAGACCATGGTACCTATGCAAAAACATCCCGTTGCCCCTCTTCTTCCCCATCGGCGTTTTCATCAACAGTATCCATTGCACTAAAGTTGTAAAAGTGGGTCTTTCGGTGTACTTCATGGTAAAATTCTCTTGGATTGCCCACCTTGATGTCATATTTCATATTGGGCGTGTGTTTGACTCCCATAAAATTGTAGTTCCATACATCCTCTTCAGGCACCATGTAAAAGCCGACAAAGCGATCCGATAAAAGCATTTGAACCTTTTCAAAATGGGATGGCAAGTACCCTGGTGGACTTGGACCAGTGTCTTTGTTGGCTCGACCCCACTCATAACCCGTAGGAGTCAATTTATATGCAGTCAATGAACAACTACCAGGTGTAAAGCTGCACGTGATTGCAATTGTCTTTTCACCATCCCAACTTGCATTTTCAGCCATGAATTTAGAATGGAAACTCACATCTTGTGGTGGCAATTGTGGTGTTTCATTTGGCTGAGTATGAATCCAACCCAAAGCTTCAAGGTTCTCCAAGTATTCATGTGAAGGAGCTTGCATTGGAATTGTCACGCTTTGGTGGGTACCCAATTGTGGTGGAATTACAATACAACGAATTTCTTTTACTTGTGGATTGTCTGGGGGACTCACACCGTATAGAAGCCCTGCAATTTGTGTACGTAAATCAGCCACTGTAATAAATTTGTTCAAGACGTTCTTGGGGAGGACATACGTGAAGCCTGTTTCTCGAATATCGTCCGAATTGACATAAATGTGATTTGTACGAAGATGCAAATTGGTAGCTGAAATTGCTCGCACTCGCCAGTCAGTCTTGGATGCAAACGAATGCTGCTCGTATTGCGATGTGGTTGTGACGACCATACCATCCCCATGAACGTTGACAGTCTTGGTAGTGACTGCAGTCAATTGCGATTGTTCTCGAGCTTGAGCTTCGACTTCAGCAACCATTTGACGTTGAAGAGATGGAGCTGAAATTTCCATACCAAGAATGATATCACGAATTTCACTTTGAGTGAGAGAAGCTACGTTGACATTGTTCTTCTTGCCATAATCGTTCAAAATCAAGTCTTTCAATGATACTTCCAATTTAAGCCATTCTTCATCTGTAAGACTTGGCCAAATATGGTGATCTTGTGTAATCGTTGTAGCATTTGGACGTAAAATGATCTTGGTACGATCTTGGCTAACGTGTAATGCACGTAGAATCAAAATTAAACGAGAAAAGGCTGTGTAACTTGTAATCGAATTCAACCAGTCATCATAAATGTTAAACAAGACCATTTGTGGTTCAATGGCACGAAGAATGAGATCCCCAAACTTTTCTATCTTAAGACATGCTTGGAATGGTAATTGAAGTTCCGAACCCTTAATAACAATATTGGGGAAATCGAGTAAATGGACTTCTAAAGGATCCAACATACCCTTTCGAGTAACAATAATTTGTTTAGGTTGTTCTTCCACAGGAAGCGATCGAATCAAAGCAGCCACTTCTTCGGCTGTTTTCCATTTAGCAAGTTGCCCAAGACGCTTTTGACCAGCCCACACAGAAGTGTGAATAATCTTGAGGAATAGTTGACCAGTACGAGGATTGAAAATGAAAATGGCACCGTTAATTGGTTTTGTTGTCAAGTTGCCTTCAAAAGTCTTGTGAATCGTCACACGGTACACATTGGTATCATCAACAAACCAAATAATTTGGTTCGAAAAAAGTTCACCGTAATTTTGACTCGACAAATATGGTTCTGTGGGTTCACTCGAGTACAATTGAAGCCCCTTGCGAATACGCTCTCGAAGCACATACATAGCAGGATTAGCCTTCATAATCTTGGCCATCGCTTGTTGCATAAGAGGTTTGCAACCAGTAAACCAATTACCATAACCACTGTACAAGTTATAAGCAAGATCCACTGCGAGCAAGACACCAGTAGGGGAAGGATAGATTGTCATGTTGTCTGTAGTGTAATCCAAAAATTTGGCACGAGCGTATCGTTCAATATCATGCGAATCAAAGTCTCCCCAACGCAATTGTACATCAATCCAATACTTGGTACTGGTTGTACCATCAGCAGCATCTTTCACATCGTGAAGCAAAGTAGGACGACCCATTTGCCACTTGTACGATGCAAAAAGGAGAATATCAGCACACGACGAGTTCATCTTGTACGATTTACGAGGGTGAATGGTTTCCTTTTGGACATTTTCAATAGCCAAAGCATCAAGTTCTTGATCAAACACTTGACACAAATCCATAACCAGCGATTCGTGAATCTTTTGCCACAAGTGAGCACGGAAAATTTGAATCAAAGAAATCTTGAGTGTGGGGATTTTACCATGCATGAAAATACCAGTCAAATCAAGTTGGACTTGGAAACCCACATATACGTTGGCACGATTGATTGTCGGCGACCACCAAAGAGTAAATCGACGATTAGGAATTTGATTCAAACCCGATCGCTGAGCATTTGTAAGCTTTTTGTATTTCATAGATTCTTCGAAACCCGAAGCCTTTTCCCAGAAAAGACCTTCCCATGTTGGGAAATATGTTCCTTTGAACAGCGTATGCTCTAGAATACCTTCGACACCGCCCAAAGCTTGAATCATATCCGTACGATAGTTGTTCAAATTCCACAATTTACCATCGTGTCTTGTATGTGTCCACCAGAAAGGATTTTGGCGTAGAACTTGATATTTCTTAAAATCAGTACGTACACGCCAGCCTTTATCATAAGCCAAAGTATGTCGATCCTTTTGGAAAAGTGTGTTGATACGAGGAATACCACGATCCCACGAGTCTTCCAAATCTTCAAGTGTTAAACGACGATTTTGAGCAGTAGCTTCTTGTCTCTTTAAGGCATATTCAGCCCACACACGTTGAGAATCAATAAACTCAGATTCCCAAGGTTGCAAATATCGAAAGAGATTTGGAATCAATTGATCCTCTTCATGGGACATACCACTGCGAAAGTGTGTGATGCCACCTTCAGTTTGTTTTGTGTAGCGCATATCACTTTGAGGAATGAGCACGTGACCCATAGAAAGCATTCCCAAACCACCAAGTTCTTTAGGTGTATAAAACACTACAGGAGGGAAACGAGAAGGCATCTTCGAGTTCAGACCGATTTTAATACGTGTCTGAATCTTGTTTTCACATTTCACAAGTAAATCCAATAGTTCTTGGGTTTGCACAACTGCTTCACGATAATATGTCATAAGACCAATAAGAGCAGCATTCCACTTGTTGGCAACCTTTGTAAATGTAGTCGAACCAGACGACATAAGAATTTGACGAACACGATTTTCAAATGCTTTGATTGCAGCTTCATCAACACGAAGGTAAGCTTGAGCAGTTCTTTCTTTAGTTAAGTCATTCTGTAGATTCCACACACCGTCCTTGTGAGCGAATTCTTCCTCAATCGTTCGGGAACGAGGTAAAATACGAACGTCAAAGCCACACATATTGAAGAGCAAGTTGGGATTGTCCTTAGAATACACAGATACAAAGCTGTTATCCCATTCCAAAGTAGACATCGAACGAGGAAGACGATTCTTCATATCCCAGAACGTAGCTCGACCAAGGTTCACATCATGTTTCATCAAACGCATGCGTGCATCACGAGGCCAGCACTTTTTGTTGTTGTATCCAACAATATTTTCATTGTTAGGATCTGGATGCTCAGTCAAATAACGTTGGATCAAATCACGCGAATCTTCAGCATCAAACTTGTAAAGAACGTAAATCTTGTCAATGTACCGAGTGTACATACGAATTGGATGATGAGTTTCAGTAGGAGTGTCTTTAAATGTAAGGTATTCATTTGGAAATTGAGGAGGTCCTGCAATTTCCGAAGCACGAGTCAAACCAAGCATGAGTAAATCAAGTACAAGGCCATAATATTGGAAGACAAACGAAGCAAATTGAAGCCCACGAATTAAACCATACGAGTTGGTGTGCATCATATCCTTGTAGGCAATCACTACGTTGTTCTTGGCTGTAATATAATCGGCAATGTTGTGATCGAGAATTAAACGTAATAGACGATTGAGAAGAGTTAAATCCATCTTTTCATACACCTTTTCAAGCTTGGTTTCAAGCATGACAACGCATTCCCCATCATCAGTATTCCAAATGTTGTTTAAGTTGTTAATGCCTTGGCACCACTTGTACACAAGAAGCGGAGGTGGTTCTGAGTCACCAGGTTTAATCCACGATGGAAAGAGGTGACGTTTATCTGCTTCATACCACAGGTATTGATCAAGATAAGCATCCGTGATCTTTTCAAGTGGTTCAATTTCGTACACCGGAAGTAAATGAGAATAAAGATCCATAAACTCCATGCCCATTTCCTTAAAAGCGCGTTGTGTCAATAAATGTCGCTTGATTCGGCTTAAAGCTTCATGAGGGTTATCGTAAGCTTGTTCAATTAAACCAAGTTCTTCACGAGCAGATTGATTCAATCGATTGTTAGCAGAATAATTTTCTTTGAGCCGTTCCAATGCCAAAATGAGCAATTTAGTATCATGCTTGTAAGACAATGGAGGGAATGGAATCGAAGCAAATTTACGCGATTCAAGCCAGTGGACTGTAGTAGTGTACACTGCCACAGCTTCTTCAGCAGAGACGTATGGACCATCTTTGAGATAGTTATGCTGACGTTCTTGTTCTGCTTTGAGCCACAAACGAGTTAATCGACCAAGATTCTTCTTGCACACAGTCTTATCCACAGTAGCCCCACGCTTAATACGCTCACGATTGTAGTGTGCAACGTTAGTCCACCAATCTGCCTTAGATTTGACATAGCGAAGAATCATATTTTCAATTGGAGCTGGTAAACCAGGTACTTTCCATGGGATATTAGCCTTCCAGCATCGCCATGCTTCACTTAAATGTTGCAAAATAGTACGAGACTTGTTAGCTTTGACACCTTCAGGCATCATATCAAGAATATCATGCATGACAGCAGCACGAAGTTCCAAATCAAAATGCGATTCCACACGTTGTTTTGTTACTGTCTTTGCAATTCCCTTCGAGTGACGACCTTCAAATTGACGAGCAAGAAGATTACCAAGCCATCTTTCAAGTAATGGAACAATACCACGCAAGAAAAACAGCCACACACGCCAAGCAGGAGCCCAGAAACCACAACCAGGACCTTTACCCACAGGACCAGTGTTGAATCGATAGTAAATGATATGCTTTAAATCTTTGCACATGCGAACTTGACGCATTAAACGATATTTGTACCGATACATGCCTGTGAGTTGACCAACGTGAGCAAACGAATATTGTAAGCCATCAGCAAGCTGGAAAGCATCAACATTCCCAAGACGATATTGCACATGAGCATCCACAATCAATTTTGTCAAACGAAGAATTTCACGAGTCAAATGGAACGCATTCCCAAAGCGAGATTTCTTACGTTCTTTGGTTGTAAGTGTCTTGATAGGTTTGAGATTGAAATTGTAATCCAAATGAAGATAGTTGAGATTTTTACGATGAATGAGTAAGTTGAGCATATTGTACCCTTGTCGACATACTTGTAAACCTGCTTCAACCCAGTCCAATTCAGTACTTTGAAAGAACTTTGTCGATTTCAATGACTTAAATAGGTACTTTTTGTTTAAGGCTTTGGGTGGGCGAGAATGTAAATGATTTAATACCCAGCATTTCAATAGCTTTTGGTAACTTACTCTCACTTTGACAGGTTGGCCAGGAGGACAATGTTCTTGGAACCAACGATTAACAAGGGGAACATCTAAAGCACGACGAGTTTTGCCCATACGAAGATTAAATGGTCTAGGAGCCCAATACAATGCAATACCACTTGCAGTGTTTTCCGTGTAAAGCTCTTCTTCTGCTAGAATTGGAGCAAATCCCATCGGCAATTGAAACTCATCATCATCATCGTCATCTTCAGCTTCATGTTCATTTCCTTTAGATTTTCCTGAAGTTCCGACACGAAATTGAGAAATAGGATTAATGATCGGGTCGAAATAAAAGGCTGGTAAATCTGGGTCTTCGGCCTTCACATAGCACAAAGCTGGAGCATGGTATGGTTGAATATGCACTGCACGAGGTCGGCTATTGTACAAATAAGGAAAAGCAACGCGGTATTCCGTGCGGATTTGGTGGCGAATAATGATCTTGTTGATATCATTGAATTCATTCCAATCTTCATCATCCTGGTCTAAATCACGATACAAAGGCTCGAATTTAGGGCCTCCAGGAATGGCTACGTTCAAAGCTTTAGCAGTAAAGAACGATTCCTTATCAAAGAGATACTGGTAGTTTGGATCGATCAAATCCGACATGAGTTGACTAGCTAAACGATGCAAATTGCTCATAATTGGCACTGGAAGCTTCCATTTGCGATAGCTTGGACCATTAATGAATTTCGAGTCAACTAGAGGCTTAGCATCATAAAACCAATCAATAACAGCAGCATCATCATCTTCGCCAAGTTCCATTTGAATTGCTTCCGAAGGCTCAACATCTAGGATATTATCACCATAATCCAATGGTGGTTCTTCATCATCAAACGGCGGAAATCGCATACGTTTAAAGTGTCTACGATCTCTTTTTTCTCTTCGCATCATGACCCACATTGTACCCCATTGTGCGATATAAACAGGTTCAATAACCCATGGCGTATCATTCACAAACGTAATAGCTCCCGTAATATGGTACAACACCTTAACTTCTCGTACTTGTTCCCATGGCATTGGCATATTTTCCAACAGTTTAAACACTGCATGTGGTACATATTTCAATGCCCCCAAATACACCCGTTTATCATGTCGAAATTTCTTGCTACTCATATCTCCATGGTCCTTGACAATCTTACGAACATGCTCTGGTGGCATATCATCTTTTGTACTCTCAACAAAACCAAATTTTCGCTTTTCGCCATAACGTTTGCCCTGACGCTTTGCCCAGCGATTACTACGCTCCTCAACCTCGCGAAAGAAATGCTGAGTCGCAGCTTCGTCAAACAACACTTGACCTGCAGTGTACTCGTACTCTTCCTCACGTACAGGAGCAGGAGGACGAGGAACACGAGCGATTCCTGGTGGGGGCGGTGGCGGTGGAATTGCCATCGCAACCACAGAACACAAATAAGAATGAATAGCTTTGAGTCCGGATAGTAATCGATATGATTGGCCCATTTCTATTAATTGTCCGGATAAAACTGTACATGGATTGGTAGAAATGCATTGTAGTACAAGATTTTAATTGGGTGAAAATCTGATTATTTACCTCTTGTTCTTATAAAGAGTATTGTTTTTATAAAGAGTAGAGTTGAAAATGATATAAACTTTTAGTGCGTTTTCTGCATTAGAATTATGACTGTGTAAGATAGAAAATGATATATTATCTTGTTAAATTGTTATGTAGATATAATGAAGGTAAATTAAGGTAAATATGATAGCTAGTAAACGTATTGATATGTGAGAAGCTTGTATGAATTGTCTATTGACAAAATGGTACTAAAAGAAGGTCTGATCTGTTGAAATTGTGTTGATTTGGTATAAATATGATCAAAGATGTTGTCAAAAAGCTCATTTTGGATATGTTGCTATCTATTTGCCATCCATCTAGATAGAACTTTCGCATTGTAATTGATAGAAATTGAATAGGATTAGATTGAGGTTGGACTTTACTTGATAAATCTGTTTCCAAGTGCTGAATTATTTCAATACTGAGCTTTACTTTATTCCTATTGTGATACTACCTAAACAATGAGTTTATGTTAGTTTTTGCTGCTTGCTGAAATAAAGATATCCAATGTTAAAAGTTGATTGTAGTGGGATATTAGCTTTTGATTATGACTTGTAGTCATTCTTCCTGTGGAATATATAAAAAATACTCAGAAATAGAATCCTTGTTTGGGTGAGACGTTCAATAGAAATGAGCTGTCTTCTTAAAGTACTAATAATATGCCAAATATGATCTCTATCCTATTGAAATATTTTTTAATTTATCTAATATTTACTACCTTGGGATACAATGTCACTTGATAGCAAATGAAGACGATAGTTTAGCCCCCATACTCATGCTAATGTCCAAGAAAATTGGGGCAGCATCACGTAAGACTTGAGGTTTTTCTTTGGCGTATACAGTAATAGCATTTAAAAAAGACTCAGACGCAGACATTCCAGCAGTAGGTTTTGGCACAACAGATACAAAATTGGTGCTTTGAGCAGTAGGTGAAGGTGACGGTGATAATGATGGTGAAGGAGAAGCTGCAATTGATACTGGAGTAGCAGGTTCGGATTTCACTTTGATTTCTTCAAGTTTGATAGCTTCACTCAATCTGGCTGCTTCAGCTTGTTTTGCAGCTTCATCAAGTTTTGCTGCTTCGGCAACTTTGGCTGCGTTTAGTTTAAGTTCTTCATTGCGTTTGCTTTGTAAAATAATTTGTTGTTGTTGGAGTTTGAGTTGGTTAGCACGGTGTAAAAGCAATTGCATTTCTTGGTGAAATTTTTGCTGAGCAGGAATTGACGTAGCTGTGCTTTTTTGTTCTTTCAAAATTTGATATTGTGTACGAACTTTTTGCATTTCTTCTTGAATTTTGCGTTGGGCTTCCACAAGGTTAGTGAATGGGGTGTTGACCTTGGCAAGTAGTTCTCTTTGTCGCGCAATTTCAGCTTCTTTACGGGCTTTTTCTTGGCGAGTTTTTTCTTCCAATTCAAGACGTTGTTTTTCAGCTTCATGTCTTCTCTTTTCTTCCAGTTCCCTCTCAAGTCGTAATTTTTCAAGCCGCTGTTTCTCAAGGCGTTGTTGCTCTAGCCTTTGCTGTTCCAATCTTTGTTGTTCCAGCCTTTGTTGCTCAAGTCTTTGTTGTTCTAGTCTTTGCTTTTCTAACCTTTGTTGCTCAAGTCTCTGTTGCTCAAGACGTTGTTTTTCTTCCATTTCAAGCTTAAGTTTGCGTTCGGCTTCTAGCTTTTCAAGACGTTGTTTTTCGAGCATTTGAGCTTGAAGAGCAGCAGCATTAGCTTTCTCGGCAGCTTGTTTTGCTTCCAGTTCTTTCTTTGCTTGGTGCATTTTAAAGCGTTGGAGATATGGAAGCACCATGGTTTTGATGAATTTTTCCACTTGATCAAGATCGTTCCCAGTTTTGGTTGAGTTGCTAACATCTTGGCCAAATAATTGAATAATGAACTTGAGTCTTTGTAATTGTTGCTTGGCACGTTCTTGCTGTTGTAAAGCTTGTGGAGAATCACCCGAGTATTTTTGTTGCGTTAAAAGTTTGTACAAAGTAGTTATGTGTTCCCAGTACTTTGTTTTTAATTGCTGGTGTCTCTCTGCGTAAGAAATGGAATTTCCTGTGGCACTTGTGTTTTGGCCATTTTGTCCATTTGCACGTGCTTGATTTTGCTGATTCAATTGTGTTGCTTGTGCTTGTGCTTGAGCCTGTGCTTGAGCTTGGGCTTGTGCTTGGGCTTGAGCTTGGGCTTGTGCTTGGGCTTGAGCTTGAGCTTGAGCTTGAGCTTGGGCTTGTGCTTGTGCTTGTGCTTGTGCTTGTGCTTGGGCCTGGGCTTGAGCTTGGGCTTGGGCTTGTGCTTGGGCCTGGGCTTGAGCTGCCATCATTTGAGCAGTGGTTTGATTCATATTTTGTTTATTAGCCACAACAGATGTGGTGTTTGGCTTTGTGGTTGGGACTGCATTCGCAGTAGAATTTGCATTTGCGAGTGCTTGTTTTTGTGCATTAAATTGTTGTTGTTGGGATGCCATAAGTTGTGCTAATTGAGTTTTGTGTTCTTGTGTCAAAGCATTTCGTGCTTGATTATGCTTTTCTTCAAGTGTTTTCAATTGAATTCGTCGTGTTTCAAGTGGAATTTGTTGTTGTGCTTGTACAGCTTTAATTTGTTGTTGTTGGAGCAATTGATTTTGACGAAGTTGTTGCATCTTGTTGTGTTGTGCAGTCGCAAGTGCTTGTTTTTGCTGCTGAAATTGTTGTTGCAAGGCAAGTAAATTTGCTTGTGGAATTGTTGCAGAGATAGAATTGGCTGCAGGTGTTGGAGTAGCTTCAGGTCGAGTAGGTGCCACGGGCATAGTTACCATGTTCATCATATTCAATTGATTTTGATATTGTTGTTGGACCTGTTGTATTGCTTGTTGCTGTTCATTTCGTTTTAAAAGAGCTTGTTGTTGCATTAACAATTGTGTGTATTGCATCGCAGCCGCTGCCGATGTAGCATTTGCGTTCATTCCCGCAGCATTTGCTGCCATGCCAGCAGCCATATTTGCTGCATTTGCAGCCATATTTACCGCATTTGCATTCATTCCAGCATTATTCGTCGTCATTCCATTCGTATTTGCCGTCATCGTATTTGTTTGTGGCATCGTTGTCGCTGTAGGAGCTGTCGTAGCAGCCGGTGTCGCATTTGTTGGTTGTTTTTTCTTCAAACTTGCAATCTTCTGCTGCAATTTTGTCATATACGTATTCTATTCTCGACATAACTACTTGAAATCCCATCTTATCCTTACCTTATCCAAAGACTGATTCCAAATATTAGATTCATACTTGGAAGCTGAACTCCAAACTCGCTGAACATCACTTTCGCCAGATATTCGTAAAAGTTCATGATACCTACAAAAACAACTGAGTCACATAACGAAATAAAGCTTATTACATCTCGAGAATCAACCCTTGACGCATTTCTTTCGTTATTTCAGACCGCCACGCCGACGCTGCCATTTTTTATGTCGCGACGTGAGAACTCGGCGGCAAAATTGAAAATGAATTCTTCCGGATGGTAGACACTCTTAAAAGTGGCAAACACCGTAAATAACACCCTAGGTACTGACGTCTCAAAGTATATTTTATGTTATCATAATCACTATACAATCGATTTCAATCAAGGATTGAAGTGCATAAAGAATAGATATGATGGAGTATTTAGTTTACGAAATGTATAAAAGAGAGATAGTATTCGTTTAAGAAATGGGAACCTAGGATATGAAGATACTGGATAAAATTTAGGAGAAACTTGATAGTTGGATGATTTTCTTACTTCATTTTCAGTGTTGTATAAGCTTCTAAGGGATGTCAAGATGGACATGAATTTTTATTGTAAATTGGTTTGAAAAAGTAGATAAAAGATAGATTAGATATGAAATTTGTTTTTCAAACTAAAGATTCCATCTACGACAGTACAATGAGAAATCTAGTGTTATGCAGAATTTAAATATTCAAAATAGTATGTTCAAATATTTGGACGACTGAAAAAAGAATGAGGGATGATTGATAATCTCTTTTGATATTAAGCACTTGATATATATACTTTGATATGATTCTAACATGATTGTAAATTATCTTTAAGGTTTTTTCCGAGGAATTTTGTTGTGCTGGAAGGTACATCATGACAACATGCAGCAATCACATCACATGATTCTGAGACACAAAAGCTCTTTAGTATAATCACATCGCATTTGAAATTGTACATTTAAATCCTTGGAACGATTAATAGATTGGAAGATGAGATAAATTGTTTTTGTGTCGTGTGTGGTGACATGACATACTGAATGCCGAACATGTCTGAAGTCCGAGAAAAAAGTTAATCCAAACTAATTTTTGTTAATAAACAGTATCAATTGAGTATAATTCAGGATTTATGATTTGTGTTAGATAAATATTATCTCGATAAAATTTCAAAACTCATTCTCAGAGTCTGATCGAATTACTTTTGCATCTATTTACTACAGTACTTACAATTACCTTTAATCAAAAACATAGTCGTTCATCACGTTAAATGTGTTGACCATAGACACAAGGTTTTAGAATTTGGTCAATATGAATTGAATTCAGATGGATTTTCAATAATTTATGGTCTTCACACTTTCCTATCAAACTCCTTTTCAGTACTACTATTCACAAGTTATGATACAAATTCAAAACCATCTTTTTAAACACAATCTATTCCATTAAAAAGCTCATTTCAATCACCAACAATTCAAAAATTAAAAATTCATTTCTACTACTATCCAATACCAAATATCTCATCTTATCAACAAATATCAAAATCTCAACTTTAAATTTTTACTTAATTTACACTTGACTACTAGTGTCTTATAAACAAAAACACCACCATACATACTCTTATCATCCATCAATATTTACTTTAACAACTCAAACAATTCCATTCATATCTAAAATTCATTTAACCTCTGGTTACTCCAATCTAAATAATGTTAATATAATATAAACCACTATTTTAGTCACCACTCAAACAGGTCAAAAGAGTTAAAAATTTCAACTTAAGTTAACATATAAAATGTATCATCATATAATCCAATACTAAATCTACCATTTAAGCAATCCATTTATCCTTTAAATCAAATTAAATAGTCACACAGATACATATAGTATTAACACTGCCACTTCCATACTAACACTACTATTTCTATACCATTTCCCATTAAAAAATAAACTTCTTTGCTCCCAGCTTTAAGCAAATCGATTATCTATTGCATTAAAGATATCAGAGACATGCGTCATGCGATAGGAAGGGGAGGGAGTGGTAGTGTCTGAAGAAGTGGTTTACCAGTCCAGTCGAGTCATTACCACATCGTTTCACACTTTGAACACACTTTCTACGATGACAACCGACGAAAACTTTTCCTCTCTTGTGTTACCACAATTAACCTCAGAGCATCAACGTCAAGCTGCTATATGCCGAAAGAAGATGACTGCAATGCGTTCATCAAGTGGATTATCTCGTGAACAAATTGTAGCCTTGGAAAAAAATGGCAATCGAGGTAATTACGTTGATTGCAATCAACTTTAAGTTTCTTATGTAGCTGAATCATGGACTACGGTGCATTGTGCATCTATGGATGATTTAGATCGTATTCGCAATTGTTCCTTTCGTGGTCATGTTTATTTAGGTAATTTCCATTGAAAAATTCATAATTTATGAATTTCTACTAGGCAAATTTACTGAAAATGTACTTGTTGAAGGTGTTCCATTTCCAAGTGGTTGCTACAATAGCACATTAACTGATGTCTTTGTTGCTGATAATGCTTTAGTACAAGATACATTTCTTGTCCATGGTAGAAATGAGAAATTATTGTTTTTAACATTGAGTATTAGGCACATTTATTGATTCTCAAGCTAGTATTGTACGTTGTGGAACTATTACAGTCTCTGACAATGCTGTTTATGGGAATGGGACTCCATTAAAAGTTGGTGTTGAAATTGGAGGACGTGAAATTCTTGCATTTGCTGATCTTCCATTTGATTGTACGTATTATAAATGTAATAAGTTGATTCAATATCCATCTAGTGGCTGTCAAAGTTGGCAAATATAGATCCAATGCTAATGAACTTGCTACATATGAAGAAAATGTGCTACGATATGCAAAAGCTATCAAATGTGGTGTGAATATCATTAGCTCCAATGCTCAAATTCTTCGGTGCCCAAAGCTTCGTGATGTTTACTTTGGTGTTGGAGCACTTATTGAAGATTCTTGTGTGTCAAACTCGACAGTCTTATCATCTCTTTCGGAACAAAGTCGTATTTCAGGCTTTTCTCATGTGGTGTCTTCTCTTTTACAATGGCACACAATTGTAGAGACTGGTAGTTCTGTTGAACGATCCTTTCTTTGTGAATATTCGCATGTTGAGAGACATGGGATTGTCATGGATTCACTTCTAGGTAAAGATTCATTACTACATTAAACTTATAAATTTCATAGGACCAAACACTGCAATTGCTGAAGGTGAATGTACATCTAGTTTTCTTGGTCCTTTTGTTGGTTTTCATCACCAAGCTATGATCATTGCTTCATTTTGGCCTGAAGGCAAAGGCAATATTGGGTTAGATTTATTATTTATTTTAAATTGCTCATCAAATGTAGCTATGGTGCTAATGTGGGCAGCAATCATACATTAAAAGCACCAGATCAAGAATTATGGCCTGGTGAAGGAGTATTTTATGGTTTAAGTGTATCTGTGAAATACCCAAGCAATTTTACTCATGCACCATATTCTGTACTAGCTACAGGTGTGAGTACTTTGCCCCAAAAATTGGAAATGCCTTTTGCTCTTGTAAACATTCCTGGACACAATATTCCAGCTCTTTCCCCTGCTGTAAATGAAATCTTTCCTGGGTACAATACTTATCAAATTCGTTGGTGTATTTATTCAATGTTTGTAGATGGGTTTTGGGACAGAGTGTTTTTACGGTGCTTCGTAATATGGACAAGTTTGAAAAGAGAAACAAAGCTAAACGTACTGTGGTTGAGCATGAAATATTCCGTCCTGAAATTATTCGCATGATGGAAGGTATCATACTTTTATAGGATTTTCATTACATGTTTATAGTTGCCTTAACTCGGTTGACTGAAGCTGGGAATAAATCAACATCTATTCAACTTGGTAAACAAAAGATTTACACTGATAAACAAGTATGATAGTCCATAGCTATTTTGCAATTAATATGGCTTTTTAGGTACCTGGTTTGGGTAAGAATTACATGACAGAATCATCTCGAGTTGCTGGGATTGAAGCATACAATTATTTCATTCGCTTTTATGCACTCAATGGGTTCTGGCGTACTCTTCGTCAAGGTCCATTACCTGTTGATGCTGTTCTTCATGCTCCAACAACTTGTCCTCGGTATAAATTAAAGTTTTTTATCATTATTTCATACAATGTAATAGTTGGTCTCATGAACGTGGTCTTTTACTGGCTTCTACACCAACTGCTAGTGGTGCTGATTTACTACGTGAACTTGTTGCAGCATACAAGACTATTGCGAAAAAAGCAGAAACAGGGAAAGCACGAGATGATAAACGTGGTCAACAAATCATTCCTGACTACAACCACGTCCATAAAAAAGCTTCGGAAGAACGCATTGTAATTGATGCCAAACGGTATGAAATTTGTTCACTTCTTGTATCTAATATCATGCTAGACGTGCTGTTGATATTGAAAAAGCTGTTGCAACATATTTGCCTCGTTTGTAAACCTTTTCATGCATGTTTAGAAAAAATGATCATTAGACTCTGAATGCAAAGGACTTTAGATTTGAATCATCAACAATGGATAATGAAATGCATTGGAGTAAAATGAATGTTGCATCAAAAATGGAGACATCATTGTATTTGTACTTGACAATCGAATAGCAAAACTACCTTGTCTTTACACTTTATGTAGTACTTATCTTTACTATCTCTTTTAGCATTTTTAAAAGTGATTGAAGCATACAACATGTCAGCTACTACATGGAGAGATCAAATTACTGAAGAATGCCGAGAGGAATAAATGGCAGAAATGTAAAAAGTGTTTAAAGGACTAATTATAAACGCAATGTTTTAGGTACAACGAATTACGGGCGAATCTAATGTTGACAAGGTTTGGAATGCAGTCTCCAAGTATGAGGCTTATTTATTGAGAATTCTATGGATAAGGTATTGAAAATACATTATGCTTTAAGTGATACCATGCATAGGAACATTACCTGAAAACATTTCAAAAGAAAATTGCAACTTTTAAAAGAAATCCAACAATAGAGCTAAATACTCTTTCTACAACAATGAGAGTCACGAGGAACGCTATAGTAAAGAGTGAAAAATCTCAACATGATTAATATCGTATTTGCATATTTCGTATTAAATATATATTAACTATTTGTCTAACTCTTATACAGTGTTGTATTCTTGGCTAAACTAGCTCTGCTATATCAAACCAATGTATTGGGTCTAACTCTCTCATAAGTTAAGAGCATCAATTTAGCTCTAGATTACGCTTGAGTCAATAATCTGGTTATATAGATCAAAGAGCTATTGTATATGGAATATTTCATAACATTTGAGTCTAGTTGGATATCAAGCAATATCAATGGTTTAATAATGATCAAATAAGCTCTCTGGTATAAATGCATTGATTGATCTCGTTCCCTTGATCTGGATTAAAATGAATTCTCTTGAAATCTTTTGAATCGAGTACCAAGTTGCCAGTGAAATGAGAAAATCTAATCGTCAATCAACTAGAACCAATGATAGCTAAATCAAATTTTCTTTCACACGTTGTCAATGAGAAATCTGCGAAGTGGATTTTGAACTTTCAACAATCCCAAGCTACTTTTCAACTTCTGGCGAACAATACCTTGGTTGATGTTTGAAGATAGATAATTGATTTAAAGTTACAAGTCTCCTGCAATCGGAGCTAAACTAAATGACTGGAATTGGTGTGGTTAATGGTCTTAAAAGTTTTGGGAGAGCATAGCGACATAAAGGACAGTCTTGATGGGTCATGAGCCATGGTGCAAGGCATTCAGCATGAAAAGCATGTTTACAAGGCAATTGCGTCACTAATTCTTCATGGTGGAATCCTTCGAAACACACAGTACAATCATGATTCCAACAAGTGTCGTCAGCCCATGGTTTTAAGGGCAACGAACGAATACGAGCCAACAAGACTGCATTGCATGCATCACTTGTACGTTGTTCATTCCATGGACTTGCACAATCGGTACAGGCACGGCCAACGTTGGACGTTGTATTGACCAAATACACTGTTCGGGAGCATTTTTGACAGACAATTTCACCACACACACGACAATGGTGACGACGACGATAGAAACGAAATCCTTTGCCACATTGAGAGCAACAAGAGCGAGCACTATTACATATCCATTGAGTTCGAGGACAAGCAGTACGAATTGGTGCTGAGGCAAATATCGTGTTCATATCAAGATTTCTAAAATGAATAGGTAGACAAAATGGTGGGAAAATGGACCAATCAAAATTGGCGCCAAATATCTTAATTGCTGAATATTAGCCAATAAACGATTCAGTCTCAAGGGAAATGATTGAATATCTTGATTGGGATATTCCTTCTTATCAAAATTTTATTTGTATAAATGAGTGAATTTAACAATACAAGAATTACAAATTCAATTTAATAGATGAATATAAGTTTGCAATGAGGGAATAACCTGTTCATGGAGTCATGTAATGATTGAATTAAAGTATACCGAACATTCAACTTTAGTTAGTAAGCAAATACTGTGCCTATCATAAATACAACATTGCATTGACTAGTGTTCAGAAAGAAATGGGATGTACATATATGATTAATGGAATTAATATCGTCGTTTATGGATGATTAATTGCTTTTTTGATTGTTCTGTTCAGGATGGAAAAGTTGATAGAGAGCGATAGAAATCGAAGCAGCCATTGCAATACCACATAATAGACCAGTGTACACAGCAATGGTAGAGGATGTTGAAGTGAAAAAATTGCTTAATTCGTAATGTAGAGGTGGTAAGAAAGATTCATGATGGGTGTTCCAACGTTTTGAGAATGATGGAGCTTCAGGAAATGGAATAGTATTTCGATCATAGACACATTCGTATCCACGGTAATTGCTTAAAATTGCTGAAGGTTTGGAGAGTTCATGAGGGCCTGGAGTTGGTAAGAGCTCTTGATAAAAATACTGAACGATATCTGCAGTTTCTTTGGTCGAATATTCATCGTTCAGTGCAAGACAAATTTCTTTTCCACGACCACTGAGTACACGTGAAAATACTGTCTTCATAGTTTCTCGACCATCAGCACTGTCACTTAAACGAACTAAAAGCCATACATCATTTGATTCCGACATAGGGTTCATTGTGTAAGGAATTCCAAGCACTTTGGAACCTTCTTCAACCATATAAACGGTGTGGAGCAATGGGACATTTAGATCTTTAGGTGAACGCATTTGATTCACAGCAGTAGCGTCCAGTGCAGGTTTAAACTCAGGGTGCTTGTGAATCATTTCAAATGCTCGACGAGAATACACAAATGGAGCATGTTTCATAAAATTATAGACGTGTTTGCCACCATAAACTTCATCGGTCATTTGGAGTGTATTGCGAACACTTGCAAGCCATGCATTGCCTCCCTGAATATTCATATCAAATTTTGTAATGGTGGTGTACATACATCTGCAGGAACATGTCGAATGTGATTGACTTCAGTAAGCATTCGAATACCTCCACCATGGCAAGTAAATATATGGGATGGTTGTACATCTTTGACAAAAATATAATCATCATTCATATGAATAAAGATATCGGTAAGTCCAGGGATACGATAAAGATATTGTTCAATCACATTTGTATCAAAGTTTGGAAATGTCACCGTATCCTTTGGCATTAAATCATCTTGATCAATAACCTTAATACGAGGATTTGACATATCTAACCAATCTGGAATTTGTCCAGGTGACACGATATAAATTGGTCCCTATCAGCAATTATCAAATTGCCCAAATTACTGCCAGATCTTACCTCAAGCCATGGTGCAAATTTCAATAATGATCGAATCGAATACTTCAATTCTCCAATTTCCTTATCTCGTGAGGTACCACCCTCAGGTAAACCTGCTTTAACACGGCGCGTGTTATAGCATGGCTCATTTCCATTTACCCACGTATACACAATTGCACTATGTCGAAGTTGTTCAAGGTGTTCTACAGGACACCCTTCTTCCGTAAGCTCTGACCACGCACCCACTACTTCTGCTACAGGCTCCTCACTGCATGAAAGCAATAGTACCACTACAAATACCACGAGAGCATACGCAACGGCTAACGATCCACGCAGCATGTGTCCCTACCTGACTTGGCAAATTGCTAAATGGATATAAAACAATATTTTATTGAATAAAACAGTGTTAAATAAAATAGATAAAAACAGTCAAAAAAACAATCGAAAGATCTTTTCAAATGTTCCATGATGCAATGTATGGAGGGACTGATGAATGTGAGTTGAATGGAAGGAATTGGGGAATGTAGAGGCATTGGACGTACGTGAGTTGTATAAATAGTAGAGAAGGTTGGATGACTGTTCAAACGAGGTCCAACACGCGTGGTACCGATAAAAAATGACCTAAATATGATCAAATGAGCTTAAAAGATGATGAAAATGAGCGATAAAGCAGATGGAATTGGAAATGGACGATAGAAATATGAAATCGAGTTATTGTAAGACTCCTCTATGTTAGACACGATCGTACGCGGGACTAGCCTTGAGTTTAGGCTGTTTATCAAAGAGAATAGCATAAAGAAGAAAGATAAAGAGGAATCCAAGCCCAAATCCACAGCCTTTAAGAAGAGAATTCAGAAAGACAACCCATCGAACTTCATGACGTACAACAACTTTAAACTTTGTACTGGAATCCACAGCTTGAGCTAATGGTGGTAAGATTGTTGGATCATATTCACATGTGACAGGAGTATAAATTGATGCTGCATTGTTCGGAATTTTGTTTTCAAATGGACTTGGTTCAGGAAGAAATGTTTCAAAGAACCATTGAGCATTAGCAGCCACAGCCATATCGTTGTATTCGTCATTAAGAGCAATAATCTTTGCATCATAAGTTCCAGCAATTATAGCTTCGAAAATGGCTCGAACAGTGTCGATATTTTTATTTTCAAGCATGATCAATTGGTATCCTTTCATTTCTTCTTGTGGTGGGGCTTCAATAGGAATACCTAGCTCACGAGCTCCTTGTGCTTGCATATAATAATGATGCAAGAGAGGAATGTTCATATCTGGTTTACTTCGAAACTTGCTTTTTAGCGTCATATACATTGGTCGATCAAATATTTGATGAATTCGTTCAAACGCACGTCGGCTGTAGATAAATGGAGCGTGTTTAATGAAATATCGATCTTCTTGACCCCATCGTAGATCCATTTCTTGTTGTGTGTTCAGTACAGAAGAGACCCAAATGCCTTTGTTTTCAGTCGGTGGTTCATGCGAAATAAGACCAGGTTCATGTAATAGACGAATCCCACCATCACAAGTAAAGAATTCATGTGGGCCAACGTGTGATGTAAAGATATAATCATCGTTGATTTGCATAAAGAAATCCGATAAGCCTGGAATTCGATATAAAAATTGTTCAATCACATGCGTATTGAACGATGGCAAGAAACTTTTAGCATATTCCGGAAACAAATCTTCTTGGTTTACAACTTTAATCCGTGGATGATCCAAATTGACCCAATTTGGTATATGTCCAGGGGTTACAATGTAAATATTTCCTTCATGCCAAGGCATAAACTTTTGCATCGATCGAATCGAGTATTTAAGTTCACCAATTTCACGATCTCTCGAGCCTCCTATCGCATTTTCACCACCAAATTTCTTTCGACTTTCACGATAACAAGGAATACTTCCATTGACCCATGTATATACAATCGACATTCGTTTTAATGCATCATAATTTTCAATTCGACATTTATCTGGGTACATATCTCGTGAATCAGCTGAAATCGACTTTGCCTCAATATCACGATACAATGCTTGGCTCTGTGTACTCGCAAGGAAAGCACCAAACACATATACCATCAATAAACCCACAAGACAGTAGAAAATTGTGCCATTTCGTTGCCAAAGGACGCGGGCACGTGCCGCCGTGACCGACTGCATTCGATGGTGATTCGACAATGAGATCTGAAGTCAAAGTTTCGGAATATAAATTCGACGAATTTTACCCAATCAGAATTAAGATGTCTTATTGCGTGATTTTAGTCTAATCACTATTTGTTCTAAAATTACGTAATTTTACATTGATATTTGTATATTAGGACTGAGAAATTACATTTAAAGTTGCGTGATTTTAGAGAGTTCTTTTTTCGATGAAAAGTATGAAAAATAGATTATCCAATTAGAAGTATTGATGAAAAATAGAACATCCAATTAGAAATGTTTATTCAAGACGAGTGACCATTTTTCGTTTTCGGCGCCAACGCCAACGCATCGAAGCAAGTTGCGTATTTTCATCATTTTCTCCATTTTCATCGCCTTCATTGAAGTAAACGTTGTCCAAAAGGGCGTAGAGAGTTGATCCATATCGTTCAACCATCCATTGTACGAAAAGCTGGTTAAATTTGCCACTTTTTGGCTCCATGGTGGTGGTTTGCTCCAAAATATACGCCCCAAAGCAAATCAAATAGAAATATCGTTCAAGATAATTGACTAGAAGCGGATATCAATGAATTGCACAAAGGAAAAGGTTTATATACCTGCTCGGTGCATGTAGAAGCTTTGTCGTTCAGGTTCGATGCCTTGTTCTTTGGTCAAATCACGACATTGAGCGATACACTCGCGTAAGTTTTGTAAATGTGAGCATTGATCAATGGCATAATCAGCTAATGCTTTACTACAAAGTACTTTAGCTACCAAATTAAGAAGATTTCAATACCTTTCAACACCATTGTCAAGTACCTTGAGGAGCGATTGAATGATAAAGTAATTGCCACTCTTGGCGTACGTTGTGCAAGTTTTTTCTCGTTCAGCTGCAGCTGCCATGTACGTGGAAGTAGAGTCACTGAGAGCAACTTTTAACATATACACACACACCATTGCCGATGTAGTTCTTCCTCGACCCATTTGACAATTGCACACAACAGCAGTCTCATCAACGTGGCCAGATTCAGCAGCAAACGTAGGTGCAATCAATCGTACAATATCATCTAAGTCTTTTTCTTCTGGTGCAGTCTCATCAGAGACCTAATAGCAATATAAATGGAAGATTTGGCATTGACTACGTACTGGAATACGAGCATATCGCACTGGTAAAGACTTTGCAAGCTTGGCATAAACATCAGCAAGAGTCTTGACATCTTGTTGAGGTCGAATGTATACCATTTGCTCTTCATCAGGAATACCCACTTCTTGGGCCCTAATATTATGGTAAAATCTTCATTTTAAAGCAATTCTTGTACCAATAAAGGAAAAGACCATTGTTCTGGGTGACTTTGGCAATAGTTTCGTCACGGAATCGTGCTTCAATGGCAGCTAATTCATTGACTTCGATACCAGGCAATTCGACATTTTCACCAAATTTAGGTGGGTATCGAATGGCATAAGGACGTCCAGCAACATACAAGACAACTTCTTCCCGCATATTCATCCAAATAATGCTTTTAAAGCCAAGATTTTGTGTTAAATGTTCAGCTACTTGACGTAAACCATCTTCAAAGCACTAGACAATTTCATTTTCTATGGATTTTCAATGAAAATTTTTAAGTACCTGAGCTGTACCAAAGACACAAGATTCACCAACACGTCGATAGTTAATGACTGCAGTTGAAAGACTTGGTGGAAGACGTACAATCCCAGGGAAATGATCATATTTAACCACTGCATTCTTCATGACTGAATCATAATCGTATTTAGCACCACCCATGTCATCAAGTAGACGGAAAAGATTTGAATGTTGTTGCATCCATGCTGTAAAAGAGTTTTTAACTTCTCCATTTGCTTCATGATCAAGAACAAAAGAAGCATATGCAATAAGGAAGAAATAGCGTTCCAAGAATGCACAAGCTTGTTTAAGGAAAAATGCACGACGAGCAGGTTTTGGATCAGTCAATGATTTCTACAAATTTGAAGTCATTTAAAGCATAAAGTATAAATATCTTTACTTGATTGCAATCAGTAATAGCTGAACGAATATTGTAGATAAAAGCACAATTGTCAATCGTTGCATCAGCAAAAGGTTTAGCAAGTTCAGCATGAGGAATTCGTGTTACAAGTTCTTTGATCACCTACAATATCATGAATAGATATCAACTATATGAATAATACGCTATATTCTTCATCTTCTGACACATGGCCTTTTTTTGCAGAAGCAGCAATTACTTCTTCAGGTTTTGATTTATTTGCAGCAAGAGCAGATACTGCCATAGCTATTCACCAAGTTGATATCATCTAAGTAAAGTAATATCTAACCTGTTGTAGTTCGCCATCGACCAAGCTATAATTTCATCAAGTAAATCACTTGTAAATGCTAGTTTTTATACCTGGCAATTGAATACAAGAGCTGTGTCTTCGCTGCGTTCATACAAGAGCGAAGTGAGCATTTCAAAGACTTCACTTTCTGGAGCATTTTCACGTGAAATTGGCAAACGAAGATATTTGACATATTCAATTGATTCAGGCTTGTTGACTTTATGATCAAAAATGCCTGAAGGTGTAAACACCTAAATACAATCAATAAAAAGTTTAAAGTTAAGAGGACTTACATCTGTAGGAAGAACACCAACTTCTGTAGCCATTTCATACTGCAAATCTGACGGTTCTGTCCAATATTCAAACGTGCCATTAGGTTCTTTTTCAAGTTGTTCTTGTAAGCTTCGTCGAAGTGATTTTTCAAGTACTTGCACAGTATGTCCCGTGATTTTTCCAGCTAAATCTTGTTCATTTTTGTTCACATTACGACGTGCTGTAAATGATTCTCCATTTACAAAAAGAACTGCTTCCTAATTATGTTTTTTAGTAAAATTGTTAAAATATAAAATACCTCTCGTAAGTTGGCCCAAATAACTCGTTTATAGCCATCATTTGCAATTGTTTGAAGAATATAATGAATGCCATCCTACGTTATCATGAGCAATAAGCAATTAAATATCTTACATACCAAAGAAGGTTGAGCGCTACCGTAGATTGGCATGCCTGGTAAACGACGAAAATTTGGAGCAATATTTTTATGTTCCGAGTCCAAAGCAATTTGATCAGGCATGCGATCACTCTTGAGGATATATTTTCCGAGCACTTTAGTGCCTTGAGCTTGGAAGTGGTTCATGCGAACAATACTTCCACGCTCAATACGGCCACGAATATGAGCTTGAATTTTAGTTGCTGCGATAGCCCAGTGCGATTGTGATTTAAATCGTACAAGTTCTTGTTTCGAAGCTTCGACTTGATCATGCATATAAACAAGTTCTGCTTGTAGAGGAGCAAGCAAAGCTTTGAGAGCTTCTTTTGGGTCTTTAGCCTTGGCGATATCAGGAGCTTGTAAGAGAATCTTTTCCACCAATTCTTTATCCATAGGAGTCATATTCGAGATACTTTCGTCAGCAGCAGCAGGGGACGTTTCTGGTTGTCGGTTTTCACTTGGTGATGCCAATTTAAACAAGTCTTTCAACTTCCACACGCGCATCGTACGAGGCGAAATAAAAAATGAGCTTTGCCATGTCACGTCCTACAGTAGCTTCCTAACTTCAACGCGCCTTCTTATCCATTCTTAATCTCAACATGATGTTCATTTTCATTAGATTCATATTTTAAAGAATTAAATGGAAAAGATCGGTCTACAAAACTAGCAGTTACATTGTAGACTGTATGCGCTCATGACATGACAGAATGAAACCGTGAATAAGTTCTTGATGATCTTATCCTGATAGATTTGCTACAGTGTTGTTTGGTTGCGGACTTCTTGTTTCTACCACGCAACTCCACGACGTCTTTGTCGAATCTTTACATGAAATGGGTTAGAAGTATCGTTGCATGGAACGAATGGACGCTTGAGAACTCAATGATTGCTTTAGCTTTGAACAAGCATTGAACCCATCAAGAAAACTTAATTTTTATTGTACAGTGAATGGGTACATAGCTACTGAGTAAGAAAGAAGAAGTATTTATTGTATAATCCCAACGAAATAAATGTCATCCAACTCTACTTGGGACATGCGTCATTTTCAACCATTCGTAAACCATGGAAAATGTCTTGTTAGGAGTGCTGCGTGGACATAAACGTCCTGTGAATTGTGTTGTGGCATGTAAAGAGAATAGTCATCTATTAGCTTCAGGAAGTGATGATAGTACAGTTCGATTATGGGATTTACGAACACAAAAAGTTGCTCAATGTATTTCTAAAGTATTTGGACGAGATGGAATTACTTCAATTGCATTTCCTTCAAATAATGTCCTCTACGCTGCTTCCTTAAATCAACTTTATATGTTTGATTTACGCAACCAAAGTATGATTCTTACTGAAGCTACAAAAATATTTGAACCGCTCCAAGATGAAATCAATACTTTACATGCTCACCCAATTCTAAAAAAAAAACCATGGCTTGCAGTCCCGGATGACGATGGTAACATTGGTATTGTCAATCTCCAAACAAATCAATTGCAAACTACTTTACGTGGTCAACATGCCAATATTTGCATGTGCGCAGCTTTTCGCCCTAAATGTGCTGGCTATGATCTTGTCACTGGAGGTTTAGATTGCAATTTGGTGTTTTGGGAAATGAACGGAGATCGTGGTGGTGGACGAGTACGCCATCGTATGAATATGCAGCAACTTTTAGCAGAAAACACACTTAGTGATGCTAGACAAATGTGTAATCCACCGTTTATTCATGACGTGGCTTTTAATGCACTTGGTCGAATGGTAGCTGCAGCTTTGGGAGATGGTTCAGTTGCATTAGTTGACTTTGGAAAAAGAAATCTTGTCAAGACCCTTTCTGCTCACCAAGCTGCTGCTACCTGTGTACAATTTGCTTCTTTACAAGCTAAAGAGTATTTATTGTCGGCTGCCAATGATGCCAAGGTAATAGTTTGATATACTTTTGGTAGATAACATTGTTGTAGATTGCATTTTGGGACTACAAAGCAGCATTAGAAAACGATGAGTATGTACCTCATATGATCCAACTAGAACACCGACCAAATACGTTTGCAACCCATGTACAAGACAATGCAATGACATTGTACATTGGAGATGACACAACTTCCAATATTGCAATGTATCAAGTGCAATAAAAACGAATCATTCAATTCTCTGTCACAAAGTATGAAAATCAGAAAGTGATCAACTAACTATTGAATGACAATTTGAAAAGATAATTTATCATAGTCGATGACAAAATCTCACTGTACCAATATCGATTGAGTTGCTAGTCTTCTTGGTTGGCTACAGTCACAACGTAAAATCGAGTGCCGTATGCCAAGCGATACGGGTTAAAGTCCTATATATTATTGAGTGTATTTTGTAAAGAATAGTAAACCTCTGTCGCTTGGAACGAGTCAATAAAGATGATTTGACCACAAACATAGCTTGGGTAACTAATACGAGATATCAATAGACATTTTCATGAGATTTTTACGTTGAGTCTGTACCCTTGGCAACAGCTACCGATTCTTCCGCCAAGTAATAATTTGGTGCTCCTTCATTAAACGCCATGTACGGAAGTTTACCATTCTTTAAAAAGAAAAGAGCCAAATGATTTATTTGAAATCTACACACTAGATAAGATAAACAAAGTATGAAGACTTACGCTCGAAAGCTAATTCTTTGATGAAATGCACTTGCTCTTTTAGGTGTTGTAGGTGGTGATAAATTAGATTTTGGTGATGGAACAGTCATCATGAAAGGAGACTCTACTACAGATGATGGAGTTGCTGGTGGTGGTAAAATAGCTTCATTTGTTGGTTCTTTCTTTGTTGATAAAGTTGTGACGGTACAAACATGATAAGTCGACCCAATACGAACTTTGTATGGGTTATGATCAGCACCTGCTTCAAAATCTTCAATGAAAACTAAACACCCAAGTACATAGCTTGGTTTACTACATCTTAGGTTAGATATGACAATATAGTAAAAATACCGATTGGCATCAGTTTTTGCTGCTTCAATCGATTCTTGAGATAGATAGTAATGAGGACAGCCTTCATGGAATGCAATATAATCTCCAAGTGGTGTAGGAACGAAGAGTGCCACACCACCAAGTGGAAAACTAATTGATGTTTTAATGTGCATAACATGGGTGAAATTATACCTTTTGTAGCAAATCCCAAGTAATTCTTCAATGCAATCTTCATTGGATTGCCAAATAGGATCCACAGGAGGAGTATAAGGTTGTGCTCTAGGTTCATCAACTCCATCTTCCACAGGAAGCTGGGCTAGGGCTTCCTCAATTGACTGAGTTTCTTCTTCATTAGCATCAGCCACTGTGTCTTGCAAGACTTCTCTTCCAACATCTTCATATTCCATTTCAACCATAACATAATCGTCACTATCAGCAGCCCAATCTATATCCAATATCAATAATATCAATTCATAAATTACGTACCTTGATTAACAAGAGCTTGCTTTGGAGACCCGGAGAACTCTAATGGAGCATTTGGAGTAGAACTAGTCTCTCTCATGAGCACTATTAAAGATATGTAAATATTTACCCAAGATCACAGTCTGCTGTTGGTGGTGGGGGCAGTAAAAATGGTGAATTAAAGAACTCTTCGAATGAAATACGTTCTTGTGGGTCACGACGAAGTAATCCCTCGAGTAAAGCCGCACAATCATCACTAACGTTGACATCAATCGGGAGGATAAATTGACGATATTTTTCATAGTATCGAGCAATATTCCGTCTGAGAGCTAAATGGTTTGTAGCATGGACATTATCCTAACTCATATATTAATTTTACATTGGATACAGTTAACACAAACCACAACAAGAAATGGATGGGATTTAGCAACCATCTCATAAAGAATAATACCAACACTCCATAGATCAGCTTTGGCATCGTACGATTTATAATCAAGTAGTTCTGGAGCCATGTAAAGGGGGGATCCAACTACACTTTCAGCAAGACATTCTCTTGCTAAACTTCTTGCAAAGCCAAAGTCTGCAATCTTCACTTTTTGTGTCGCTGGATTTCGACTACTTAATAGCAAATTTGCTGGTTTTAAATCCCGATGAATCACATTTTGTTGTCGAAGGAATTGTAATCCAGAAGCCAATTGCGACATATAATTTCTCGTTTGTTCCATTGTTAATCCATGTGCTGATGCTTTGATATAAGTTGATATATCTCCACCAGCACAATATTCCAAAACAATAAAAATTGATGTCTTGGATTCTTTAGTTGCAAGCAAACGAACAATGTTTGGATGTCCATTTTCATACTGTTCAACAGCAACTCGCATTGTTTCAATTTCTTTTTCAATTGATGCACGTTCATGAGGATTTCGTACAAGACGTTCTTTGCTAATGACTTTGACTGCTACTGCTGCCCCCGAGCTTAAATTGACTGCTTTATGCACAGTACCATACGACCCACGGCCTATCGTCTCCACTAATCTACATAGAACCATTAAATACACCTTTTAATTCATATATCTAG